>APFE030962688.1:122057-132659 GCA_000404065.3 Pinus taeda | reverse complement strand
GAGGCTAAGTTGGATTGTACCTAATTGGATCATTTGTCAAATTAGTCAAGTCTGGCAGATTAAGCGTGGCCAGAAATGGAAGTCGTGGAGGACCTTGGGGATTCCACCCAAGTGGGATGGGGCTCCCAAAACTCTGAAAAGAATGACATGGGCTTTGAAAGGCACCAAGTTTCTTGAAGTAACTGGTAGAACCTACTCAACCAAAAGGTGACCCTTGTGGTCTAGCAAAACTCGGAGTTTGACCAACTCCAGTCGGAAATCCTCCGTAACCGATAAAGTTTCCACCTAACAACGTATTGTAAGGAGCTAACAGCCCCAAGTAAGGGTTCCAAGCATTAGCTAAGGGTGGAAAACTTTGTAATGAATTGACCAAGGAGTACGGCACATTCCCATGTGGGCTGAAAAATGGATTCCCAACTCCTGTCCCACTAACCGCAGGGTTTGTCCAACTCTGAAAGGGATTGCTGCCTTGACTTGTGAAAGGAAAACGCATAGACCCTACTGTCGGATTGGAATGTGGTATATGACCACTTCCAAATGGAAAACCCTGAAAATAAGCTGATCCACTCATCATGGACATGGAGGCGGTTGATGGTACATTCAATGGAACTGAAGGAATACCTTGACAGGGCATTCCAAAAGGGAAAAATGCAAAACTAGATGCATTAGCTTGAGAACTTCCACTCATCGACGGATTGGAAGTAGACCCAAATAAGGATGTGTTGGAAGTAGACCCAATAAGGATGTAGAAGGGATGGAAATAGTTCCTCCCCCTTGCACAGATATGGGAGTCTACATGCTCACAGCACTCATGGTGGATGCCATGCTTCTAGCAGTGGTCATCGAAGGGATAGTTGAGTGTGGACCTGGGCTCAAAGGCCTAAGAGTCGAAGTTCCAACATATAGCAATACATGTGGATGACCAAGAGGGGGAGGAGAATTCAGAGCCACAACCGACTATGAAAGCTCTTCTACTTCAATATTATCCTCCAACTGGAAGAGTACTCAAGAAAGAACTAGTGTGTTCCTCTCTAATTCTGTAGTAGTACCAGGTCTATCTTGTAAACTAATTCCCCCAAGCGGAGGATCAATCTCCGATGTTCCTACTGCCACTGGTTGAAAACCACTGTTAGAATTGCTCCTACGCCTTCTAGCAGAAGGTTCTGGACTCGCAGGTGAAAGCCCACAAAGTCTCCGAGACTGTTGAGATGGTCAGTCAGCCACTTTGAGTTATTTGTATAAGATCTGCTTAAATACTCAAGAAAATTGAAATTTAGGCCGACTAGGAGCACAAAACACACACTAAAAATGTCCCTAAGGAAATCATAAATCAAACAACTTCCAAGTATTTCCGCTCTGGGTGATTAGGACTGGACACCAAAATACAAGAAAGTGAATAATAAGGGCCTTCCGAAAATAGACTAGGGTAATTACGCCCCAGGTCTACTAGTGAAGGTATCATAGGTAGCTACGTTGACTTCCAGACAACAGCCTTTGTGTTATGAAACCAGCTCAAGAAAAATATAGAAAAGATAGATCAACGCCTTAAAATTCAACCTCTTCGAGGGGGAAACCTCCTTTACATTACATAAATGAACAATTCTTGGATGATTCAAATGAAAAAACCTCCTTTCTATATATAGGATTCTAGGAGTCACAATATAACCCAACTGACCTAACAATAAGAATATAAAGCCACAAAAATAACAATAGAGGGATTCTATGGGGCATAGTAATAACGATTTGGGGACAATAGGGGCACAACGATATTAATAAGGGGTACAACTACAATAGTAATGGGGTAATCACTAGTATTATAGGGACCCAACATGCCCCTTTCCTTCAAAAAAGTGTTGTCCTCAATGCTTGAGTAGTTCTGGATACTTCTGTATAAAATTCTCATCCTCCCATGTGTAATCTTCAGCGGAAAAATTCTTCCACTTGATAAGATACTCCGTAATTAATCGATTTCGTAGCTTTCGAGTTCTAGTTTCTGTGACTGCTTCTGGTTCCAATATAATTTTTCCTTCCTCGTCAAGTTCTAGAAATATTTTTTGAACTGGGATCTTGTCGCCTCTAACCTTCTTTAAACATGAAACATGGAAAACTAGGTGCAATCGAGAAGCTGCAGGAAGCTCCAATTTGTATGCCATAGTACCAATCTTTTGCAACACCTTGTATGGACCATAATACTTTGGTGATAATTTATTATCTTCTTAAATTGCTGAGGAAATTTGCTTATATGGTTGTAGCCGTAGGAATACCCAATCACCTACATCAAAACTTCTTTCGCTGCAATGTTGATCTACCTGTTGTTTCATTCTATTCTATGCAAACACAAGGTTATCCTTTAAGAGTTGGAGGACTTGTTGTTGATGTTGGATGTGATGTTCCACTGCCTGAACCTTAGAATTTTCTCTTAAATATGATGTGATGGATGGTCGCTGATACCCATGAAGTGCCATAAATGGGGTCATTTTTGTTGTTGTATGGAAGGAAGTGTTATACCACCATTCAGCCAGAGGCAACCATTTGACCCATTGTGTCTGTTTATCAGATACAAAGCAACGAAGATATCCTTCCAAACATTTTTTTACTATCTCAGTTTGCCCATCAAATTGAGGATGATAAGATGAGCTATGAGCTAACTAAGTACCAACACAAGAAAAAATAATTATGTCAAAAATTTCCAATGAAAAAGGGGATCTTATCACTTACAACAACTTTGGGTTCCATGTAGCTTTTGAATTGTTTCCATAAATGCAATAGAAACTGTATTGGCTTTAAATGGATGTGATAATGCACAAAAGTGTGCATACTTGGTAAGTCTATCAACTACCACCATGATGACATTCTTTCCCTCAGACTTGAGTAAACCTGTGATAAAATCCATTGAAACCTCCTCCCAACGTTGGCTTGGAATGTATTAGGTTCCTATACCAATAGGTTTCATCTTTCATGATTGACTATGGAAGTGTCAAATATGTTCATCCTTGCATGCTGCAGAGGTTCCATTTTTGTATACAGACAAAGAAAATTAAAAAATGTAAAGAGGGTATGCCTTAAAAGAATAATCAAAAGGCAAGAAAATGAATTGGTCAAAGAAAAATACCAAAAATGAACCCCAAACCAAAAGACCAAGAAAGTGGCCAGTCAAAATGCCACTGCTATCTTATTTTGCAAGTTCACAATGTGAAGACACTGCTGCTTATCACACTTGATGGATGGCCCAACAGTTCAATCTAGACCATTCCATATTTAAATTTGTTGTTGTAGAATAGAGAATGAATATTTTTCCAAACAGTTCAAGCTTGGCATATGAGTAGATAGGTAGAGAAATTAAGGAGCCCAACTGCTTAATCTGGGCCCTTGGAAGAGATAAGGGTACATTTAGATAGGAGGGCAGTCAAAAGAAAAGAAGACAATCAAGGTTTGCCAGTTCAAAGTGCACCCAATCCAAAGGAAGAAAAAATGCTAGGTGTATTAGGCTGGGTAGGTAGTTTGAGGTTGCAGAAGCAATGTTATAATTACTTTTTGTCTTGTCAAGAAGGACTCATCTCATCAATGAACACTGGTACCATAGCAGTTGTTTGGTTGCATGACTCTGGAAGCATGACTAATTCCCCTTCATTCCCCCAAAGGTCACTTACTAACATCTCCTCAAGGACCTTGGGATCTGCCCAATAGTCCTTTTTACTCTATTTTGTGAAAAAAGCTAAGTGAAACTGTGAGTTCACTCAGTTGGAAGAAGCCATATTTCTTATGTAAAAATGGTCATTCCACAATCCTTTCATTTCCCTATGCCTGAGTTTTCATTCTATAAACTTAAGCATTCATCCATGCACTTCAAAATCCATAAAGTCATATTAACATCTAATTTTATTATTTTAGCTCCCTAAAAACATTTTCCCATCCCTATTACACAAAAAACTATATAAAAACCCCAAAAAAATAAATATCCCCACCCCTTGGCACTATAGCCATACAATACAAAGTAGGGGAATACTAGGTCCATTTCAGGCCTTGGTATTAGCCCTTCCGCATCCAAAACATTCGGGATTAATCTAACATTTGGTTAGATTAATAGCTACGATGACCCCCCCCACACACACAAACCATGCTATATAAACACCGCGCATGCATTTCATTTGGGTTTTGTTTAATATTCAATTAAACGAATAACCATAACCCTAACTCGAACATTAAATCCATAACCTAAAGTTGAAAACCCACCTGAAACCTTTGAAAAATCAAGGTTTATCGTGTGCACTCCTGTGATAAGTCTCGATTATATCGCCCTCCCGTCCACCGTCGGATCGCCTCCCTAAGATCCGACGGTCCTAATCAATATCGGACACCCCTCATTGACGGTACATTAGTACCCGATGGTCGATGGTTTCACCATTGTACACAGGGACACCTATCGTCCTCCTATTGCATCGGGCCGCCTCTGACAATTACCGCTCCCATACCAAAGGCGGTCCGATGGAAACCGCTTACTGCTCTGCCCTTCCACCTACGTCAGCGCGTGACATTGCATCCACGACACCCACCACTGCCCTGCACCTGCGCCACATCATCCGCTGACATCACCACCCCGCCACTGTGTCAAGTGCCATGTCATCATACACATCATGTGCTACGTCATCCTCCGTACCCGCTACGCGACAAAAAATACGTCATGATGACGTCATCCCAGAAAAGTGCCAAAGGCGCTAAAATGTCCAAAATTTGTTAAAAAGTCGTGAAAACGACTATTTTGGTTATTTTCTCTTTGCGCACCCGCAAACAATGTTGCATGCACCTTCACAAACAAATCGCCTCTGGAGCTTGTACAGTCCATCAACCTGCAATTCGGCTCCATAGCACGACCCCGCAGCTCGAGCTGCACTTGCTAAGTGCCCTCCGCGCCATAAAAATAGGTATTTACCCATTTTTTTCCTGAAAACCCTATTTTGTTCACAATTCGCTGTTTAAATTTCCAAAAGTACTCTTACCTGTCACTTACAACCTTGTATGCACTATGTGAGCTGAGGATTCGAAGCAAACCTACAAGTTTAAACCCATCTCCTTTGCAATTTGGCCATTACAATACAGTTTGCGCCCATTTTCGCCCGCAGAGACTCAAAAAAAAAAACTGCCCAAACTTTAAATTAAAGTGGTTAAGCACTCTATGATTTCTGTTTTATCCTGTTTTTCCAAAAAAGGAATTCCTCCACTTCCACTTCCCTCTGCTAACTATGGCTCCTTCAGGTAAAAAATCAATCCCAGTTTCCTTTGCATTTTACTCACAGAGTCTATGAGTCCGGCGAATGCGCTCAAAAAACCATCTAGATTCTGCAAAATTGTTGTTTTACAATAAGCTGTACACTGTGAGGTCAGTGCCAGATAAGAAATAGTCTCCAGCATCTTGACAATAGCCTCAGAGCCTGAGTCCTATCACCTGTTGTTGCTTACACCTGTATTGTAATCAAAACACAAACAGTATAAACATGGAGGCTCCAGTGGCTCTCAACATTGCACCTTTGAATGCTCCACACATGGATTTAGAGTGGTTACCTTTGGCAGACAGGGACTTACACATCAAGGATATGATGGACCTCAGGTCTCACCTTAAAACTGTGTGTCACTTCAGAAACAATCACAGGAATAACACTGATATCCTGGGAATCTGGCAATCTAGTATGCCCATCTACTACCTCCCATCAGTCATTGTTCTTCCTGACTCCATCCATCTGTGTCATGAAAACTATGACCCCACTCAGAGAGCAATCCTCACTCCAGATGGGTCTGTGCTGTTCTATATCACTCCTCAATCTATAAATGAAATGCTGAACTTTGAGCCACCTCAGCCTCTGGTTCCTCTTACAATGAAGCGCTTACTCGATCAGGGTGCAAAGCTCTCTAGTTCAGAAATATCGAGGGTAGGTCAATAATGTATGGAACCACAGTGCCAGGCCCATCATCCTCCACCCTACCATCAAGTATCATTCAATGAAACAGGCAGACTCCTGGTAGATATGATTTCCTACATTCTAGGATGCAAGACAGGAGAATTTGTGGATGAAATTGTGTTTCTGTTATTAACCATGTTCACTCCAGGACAGCCCCCTACTATCATGTATGACTATGCCACCTTCATAGCAAACAAAATACATGAGCAATTCATGATGATGGAGAGAGAAAGAGTGTTCAAGTATACCTTCTACATTTACCATCTGCTGTTGTACTATCACCCTGATAGTTTCAAAGTTCCTCTCAACAAACTGGACTCAAAAGGAGAAAGAAGATCTATTATCTTCTGGACCTCAGTTTTCCATGAAGTCCACTACTCTTCCTACACATATCGTGAGTTTGTTGACATGTTTATCTACCCAACCACTTGCCTATTGATGATGACTCCTCCTGGCAGACTCACTGCTGAAATGCAAAGAATCCTACATCTTTCAAAGGGCTCCAGCATTGGTGATTGGTACTTCTACCAAAACCACACAGTGATCAGAATTTATGGGTGTGAGTTGCCTCCGTATAAACTAACAAGATATGTCCCTATGAGAATTTTTGCCTTAGAATACTTCAGGCAGTTCAATAGTGCAGATTTGACTCATTTTCATGGGAAAAACAAGAAAGCACAACTTAAACTCAGACATCAATTGGGGCCCTTTGTTTTCAATAAAAGGGAAGAAGCCTGGAAGGATGCAAACAATATGCTAAGGGAAGAGCTTATGTTGAAAAAAAGCTTCTTTTGGGCACCATATGACCCTGAACACTTCATAAGCCTTAGAAGAATCAAACACAGGCTTTCAGGATATGTGCACCAGCCAATCCCCCACATTGAACAATATGCTAATCAACAAGAATGGGTAGAGGGCACATTAGATGATGAAGAGCTTACTGAAGAAGAAAGATTAGAAAAAGATATGAAAGACCATGAGAAAAGAATTGACCTAGAATATGTTGCACAGGTCACCTTCACACAGCCTCAACATATTGGAGCAAGCACATCAACTGCTACACCTCCACAACAGCAAGCTAAAGAGGCCATTTCATCTGCAGGGAAGGGCAAAGAAATTGAACATTCAGAATAGCAAAGTACAATGGAAGAGCAATCATCCACAAATCAGGAAAATGGCCAAGAACAAGGCCCTTCAATGCAACAAAAGGCAGCTGAGATCCCTGTATTGCAAATCCCTCATAATGAGGAAAGAGCTAAAAAGAGGGACAGAACGGAAGAAACACCTACAGGTGCATCCTTCGACCAGCAAGGTGAGAAAAGACAGAGGCTAAACCCTTAGTCAGAGGAGGAAATTACTGAGGAAACTACAGGCAATATCAGAGGTGAGGGGACTTCTGAACAGCAGATCCCTCCTATTTTGGAGACATCATCCAGCTCCTTTCAGTAGGAGCAAGAGAGAAAACCAGGTGGGGAGGTTTCATCCTCCAAACAGCAGACCAGGTAGGGCTCGGATATCAAACGAGCATTCACTGAGATCAAAGCTAGAAACGAGCCAATAAGGTTTCAGCTTTACAATCAATTGATGAGAATGGCACCAACAAATCAACAACGGCTGATGGCAGCATATGACATGCAAGCAGGGAAGATGACTATCAGTCACTTTAGACCCACAGTATAGCAGCCACAGTCAGCTGCAGACTATATCAGAACCAATCTGGAGGTCCTAGCCAAAGACATCCATCCAATAGATCAGATTGAGTTACATAAGCAGGCTGGAGAAATGATATACTCCACCCTAGCAGATAAGTCTCTAATGGCCCATAGATTGTAGAATTGTTTGTATAATACTTCTGCCCAACTAGAGCTGGAGAAAGCCTCTTCATTGGCCAAGGATAATAGGATAAAATCCTTAGAAGAGATCATTATAGAGTTGGTACATGATCACAAAGATCCCAAAGGCACACAGGCCTTGATCAGGAAAAAGGAAGAGGATATAGCAGCCCTGAGAAAACAATTGAAGCTGCCAGCTACCATACATCCTCAAACTACAGAGGTGGCGCAACAACAGGAAGTAGAGGATGTGGTCATCCTACTTATGAGGATGAACCAAAGGTTGTTAGACACAGAAAAAGCATTGGAAGAGGCTCAATAAGGGAAACAGCCACAGTTGGCCCCTCAACCATCCAAAACAACTCCAATAATCATAGCTCCTCCTACAACAGTCACTACAGCAGCACCTCCCCTGGATCCAACTTCAGTAGCAGGTGCCTCAACTTCAGCAGCGACTACAACAGCGGCATTGCAAGAAGCCAGCTTGAGCATGGAAGCTATGATGAAAGAAATTAAGGCTTTGGAATTACAAATGGCAGAAATGAAGGAGACCAAGGAAAAGCTAGCCAAGATTGAGGCTAGTTATGATAAATCAAAGATGACAGTTGCCGAGAAGACCAGGGAAGTAAAGGCCCTAGAGAACAAAATAAAGGCCTTGGAGAAGGACCTCGCTCTCCATAGAACCCTGACTGAAATAAAAACAATTTTGTGGGATAAGATTGGCAAAGCTATTGTTGATCAATGGACAGCAATACAAACTGTTTTTGACCAGATAGAATTGATGGCAGTAGCTCAATATGAAACTCAAAAGGCCAGAGCATTATTTGCAGATAAGCCTGAGCAAGCTAATCAATTGATTCATTTTTTGAATACTCATACTGTGAGCAGCTAGCAGCT
Organism: Pinus taeda; assembly: GCA_000404065.3. Taxonomy (NCBI): domain Eukaryota; kingdom Viridiplantae; phylum Streptophyta; class Pinopsida; order Pinales; family Pinaceae; genus Pinus; species Pinus taeda. The sequence goes on along the minus strand of APFE030962688.1, from coordinate 123,976 downwards.
CTAAATACTCAGAATGGGAAAGAGACTATTGTAAGAGTCAAGAAGGTACTGACCATGAGAAAATTTTTTCAAACTATAGAAAGAAAGTGTCAGGAAATGCAGACAGAGGTGCATGCCTTCAGACAGAAATTCAATATTACAGAGCAAAGGTTTACCTAGCCTGGTCACTAGCACTGGGAAGTTGTTAAAGCAGGAGTAGTATGCATACAGGCTAAATACTTATGTGCAAAATCAGATTAGAGCATCATCAAGTGGCTCAGAAGAAACAGTGCCTCCCTCTGGACAAAGTTTGTATGATAAACTGGAAGACTTGTTTTACATTGAGCATGAGATAGCACATCTCTTTCCATTCTGGCCAAATTATTACACATACACTGAAGCTGATGAGACACTATTTAAATTAAGAAAACATCAATTACCAACAGATCAGTGGTGGAAAAACCTGCTTGAGATTCTAAAGTAGTTTTGATTATCTTCTTATAAATTGTCTGCATAACAAGCAAATTGTATTATATGGCTCTGCTATCAAAAATTCAAATCAACAGTGGATGAAATGAGTGCTAAAAAGCATTCAAACAAACTCAAAACACAGGTGGAAAAGCACAGCATGACAGGACAACACATCAGCAAAGCGGTCATCAACCGACTATCAGAGTCAAAGAGTCAACAACAAACAGGACACCTACAGCAGCCAGTAAAGCGCATTTATTTCCTCATTTATTGCTACACAGTTTTTTCCCACATGAGTTATTTCTTCTGTCAGAGTAGATGGATAAATTTATGTCCAGATATTTCCCTATGAGATATTTTGTAAACTCCTATAAATACTTGCTAAAGAGATGTATTATTGTTGGCTGGTGAATATCATTCTGGACCTGCGCTATATGTTTTTTAGAACTCTTCAAAAATAAAAATTGCTGGAATGCTTTGTTGACGAACTTACTGTTGTGGAATCGATGGCAAAGGGATAGATTGCAGGATTCTCGTGTTAAGGCATGGATCAATAAGTCTTTTGTACTCTTATTTTTACTGTATTTTTGTCTTACTTATCATCTAAATATCATGTTCTAAGTTACAAGAAAGAAGGATAACCCAGAATTTAATTTGTTGTACTTTGTGTTCAATTCCTGTAATCTTTTATGTTTTCCACAAAACTAGCATAGGCAAGAATTCTTGATTGCTCTTGTCTCCCTGGTTCTTACACTCTAAATATCATCAAGGAATTCTTAACTGCTCCCTGATAATGTTTATACAATTTCCCTCTGTTATTATAAATGAAAGATTCTTGATTGCCTTTCATTTCTTAACTTCATTTCGTCTTATTTAATCTTCAAAGTTGTTCTGTGCTTAATTATCATGCTCTGTAATTGTCTTGTTGCCAAAGAAACCATCCCAGAGGCTCATTTCCATTAGACTCCATCAACCCAATGGTCTGAACTTCCCTCAACTTACTACCCTATTCTAATGAATGTCACCTTCCAAACACCAAACAAAAACTTGTGCTTTATAACTAGCCTAAGATACTCCAAAACAAAGCTAAATTACAAAGAGAGAGCCCTCACTGGTTGTTGGTAGGCTAGGACCTGCAGCCAAAATATTGGTTAGTGATTACCTCGACCGTATTCCTTCCTAGAGCCAGGGAACAACCTGAGTGATAACAGAATGGATAAAGGTTATAATAGAGCCGGTGTCTTAATTGTTTCAACTTTATTTTGTTGGCAAACCAAACATTCCACCATAAACTTTTGAATATCTGATTTAAGGCCATCCCAAAAAAAATTCTTCTTAACCCTGTGGTAAGTTTTTAAAAATCCTGATGCCCTCCTAAGGGAGAAGTGTGCAATTCCATAAGAATATTTTGTTTTAGCTGGGAATTCTTACAAAAGGTATAAGCGATATTGTACTCATAACGAATCATT
>APFE030962688.1:109047-119103 GCA_000404065.3 Pinus taeda | reverse complement strand
GGTCGGATTCATTTGTTCTTCATCTAGGCTTTGTTCCTAGAGTATATCCTCTTCTTTTGACCTTTCTTGCTCCTTTAATTCTTCTTCTTCACAAACTATGTAGAATAATTTCTTCTCAGCACACTTATGACCTTTAGTGTATTTGCTATCACAACTGTAACAAAGCCCTTTTGCTCTTTTTTCTTCTTATTGTTGTGGTGTCAACCTTATAGGTTGTGGAAGACTAGGGGCAACAACACTTCCATCTTTATAGTTGTGAGTGGTATGCTTCCTGGTTGCCATAATTTTGATTTCCATTTTTCTTGCTAACCTGAATGCCTTCTCTAATGAATCAGGTTCCCAAAGGCGAACATCATGTTGGATATTATCCTTTAAAGACCCTATGAACACATCAATCCTATGCTCCTCTGGAATATCTTTTACCCTTATGTTCAATTTTTGGAACTCCTCAATGTGCTCCATTATTGAACCCTTTTGTTTGAGACTTATCAATTGGCTAAAAAAAGTGTTGCTTTTTGTATCCTCATAATGTGTTGTCAATCCTTCCGTAAAATTGCCCAAGTGATAATTTGTTTACGAGAGCAAAGCCATTGATACCATACAAATTGATTTAGTTCCAAATATAAAGTTGCAATACGTACCTGTTACACAGTAATTTGTCACGTCCCTGTTACCCCTTCTCCCGCACCTTGGAGGACTCGTTCCGGGACCTGTGAGAAGTGGCATGACCTGGAAACACTTGCCTTGTATTCCCCTAGACATGAGCTTCATATGCCTTGAAGACACCTTCTACAAAATACCCATAAAAATAGCCCTTTTTCCATTGGCGCAGTTCCACTGTGTATCACTCGTGCCAATGGGGGAAATCCTCCAAAGAGGGCGCGCCAGTTGGTGCTCTGTCTCAGAGTCACACTTGCGCCAGACTAATTGGGTAAAGTTTTTAACAAACAAACTTACGAAGGTTCTTCCTAACCCACTCATGCACTGAATCTATCTTGAGTTGGTTCAGTTTGGCTTCGAATCTCCATAGAAGGGAAGTTGTTTGCCACCTTCTCATCGAAGCTTCTTAGTGATAAAGCCAACCCCATGAATATTGTGGAAATCCTAACTCCTTCCCCTCTATCTATAAAAGCTTGTTCTTTTGCCTTTGACAAGCTAGTTAGTAGTTCCAAATTCTAATTCCCAAAGTCTGAGAATTGCTAAGCTCATGCTACAAGAAGCCTTCTTCATTCCCATAGGGCTAAATCTAAAGTGAGGAGATTATTGTCCAAGTAACCAAGGAGAGAGAGGCTTGTTCCCCATTCCTAACAAGCTTTCCAAGGCATGTGCTACTGATCACCCAGCCAAAGGAGGATTTGACGTCAGAACTATGGTTGTATTCTTCTTTGTTTATCAATAATAGACGACTATCATTATGGTTCCACTCTTATTGTCTTTGTAATGATGATTGAGTTATATCCTTTCTAACTGATATATAGTTGCATCTATTGGATTTTATGCTTGTATTTGTGTCGTTCTTTGCATGTGCAACTATCCGTTCACGAGGATCATGGGGATCGTGACCAGTCAGAGCAAAGGAACATGAGTGACAACTCTTCTACAAGTACTAGCGTTGGAATCCAGGTAGGCCCTCATCATCGGTCTTTAATTTGCAATTAGGAACCTCCATGTTAGCATTGTTTGATTATTGCTAGACCCCATTTGGGCTAGTAGGGATCGCCTCTTTCCGCAGAGGGGATTTATCTCCATAACGATTTGGCAACTCCGCTGGGGAGTTGACTTTTTGTCTTGTTTCTTGTTTTGTCTTGTTGTTTGATTTGTAAACTTTAGACGGAGCCTGAAGTATAGCCAGATAGCCTTCGAAACGCTATTGCTCCGCATTAGCAAAGTAGATCAACGCCACTTCATTCCATCTCTGGTTTGGTTTACGAACTGAACGGCTCAGAACTTGCCTTGTTTCTTGGTTGTTTCTTGGTTTCTCCTGCTTGGTTAGCCTTCTGGGTTGAGTCCTTGTGTTGCTTCTTGCCCCTTGGTGTACCTGGGTACTGTTGACTTAGCTTTGGCTCGTTTATTTTTTATTTTTCCATAGAAAACTTGGCTGGCGCTCTTTTATAGCATTACAGTCGTGCTAGTTGGCACTAGTTGCACATTGACAACCCGCGCCAATCCCTGAAAGGCGCTAGTTGCAACCTGACAGTCGCACCAGGCCTGAGAACTTTTGAAGTTTGCTTGGCTGTGAGCCCTCTGAGCTTGTTTTTTGTTCTGGGTACCTTTTTTAGACTACTTAAGTGTGTTGGAGTGTGATTCAACTGGCTTTGGTCGTTACACTTTGGGTGTTTTCTTTTTTCCATCGATTTCACATTTCTAGCCCTAGGGCATCTAGTGGCTTTGTGTGTCGAGCCTTCCTCAGGTGTTTTGATCCTCTAGTGTTCCAGTCGACTCGTTGATTACTCCCTTGCACTTGTTTGGTGGTTGTAAATCGTTTTACTGCATTATTTGGGTGACTTGTTTTGTCTTCACTTGAATTCCGCTTCGTCTCACTTTGAGCCTAGATTACACGGCTCATTGGTGTCTTTGGGACTTTTCTCGTTCTTTGGAGGTTTGCTTTGTGATTTAGGGAATTGAATGTGCTTGTATTGAATAGAATTTGTTTTTTGTCATTTCTCAAAGTTGTTTAGTGCATTTTTCCATCAACAAAAAGAAAAAATCTCTTTTGCTTCATATTAGTTAATGAGAATTAGAACTTTTCATTTTGATCAGTGATTAGTGATCTTAAAGAAAAGTTTGTTAATTTCCATTAGCTGCATTAGGGAAGTTCTTTGTTGTTTTATGATCATTTCGTTTGCCTAAAAGCTCTCAAACCCTCTCGTAACTAGCATTCATCGAATGAAATGACATATTTTTGCATATAGTTTGCATTTAGGGAATTTTGAGAGATTACATACGGTAAGGCCCAAAAACTGAAACCTAATACAAGATCAACTTTAAAATAAACTGAATGAATCTAACAATGCATTGGAACATAACGCTCACCTTTTAGAGGTCTAGGCTAGAGACGTGCTCCGGCGTCGTTAAACCTAGTCACTTTTGTTTCCACTCAAGGTTGGGTAATTCCTCCTTTTGTGACTCAATTGTGGTCTAGTATGGACTTGTGCTCCCACGTACCATCGAGTATATGGGGAGACCCCACTAGGTTATCATCCTTTATCCACAGGAAGCTGTTTCTGCCGCCTTACGACATGTAACACACCGAACACAGCATTCGGGAAGATTGACTGCCGTACATAAAGTCCTTGGTTTTCATATGATTGCAAAGGTGTATATGCAATTTTACGGATTTTCTGGTAAACCTTTTGCCTAGTTCTCTAGAGTAGTCACTTGTTCATCCTTTTCGAACTCCCTAAAATAAAAGGCTCATCTGAGCACTTGCCACTTTAGGCTCATTAAACATTCGAAGGTGACTTGAGTCATATTTTTGTCCTTTTCTCCACTCTTTAAAGATCAAAAGGTCAAGTTATGTCCTTGTGTCTTAAAATTTATTCGCCCGCGATCACATGCCCTATTAGATTCTATTTGTTGACCATTTGATTGTGTATCTTGGTTTTATTTTCAGCCCCATGTGTGATTTTCAGTTTTTGATGGCAACTTTTCCAAAGTTCACCAACCCAGGAATCCCCTCTGATGGGAATCCTGGTCATTTTCCTCCTTTTGGGAATGTTGGTGCTCCTTACAAGGAAACGTTGTCCCTTCCTGGGTTAACTGTTGGGTTGCCTGTTTGGTTGTTCTCAACCTCTGTGATCCCTAATGTCTCAACTACGGGTCAATCAGTTCCTCCACCCGAACAACATCATGTTGATTCCAAGCTAGACCTCCCCACTTCTTCGTTGGTTTCTACGTCCTCATCCTCTACTTTGCCTGGTGAAAGTTTGGATTCAAGTAACCAGGTGGCTAAGAAGAAGAAGAAGAAGACGAAGAAGAAGAAGTCACCTAAGTGATAGGCTAAAAATGCAGCTACTCCTCCGAGTACATTACAGGTCGGGCCACCTTCTGCTCATCTGCGGAAGGTCAAGTTTCCTTGTAAATTGTGCAAGGGAGACCATCTTCTCCATGATTGTCCTGGCATTCCTAAGATCTTAGAAGTATGGTCTCACGATCCGACCTGCCCCTCATCGTCCTCTGAAGCTCATGGCGATGCCACCCTAACAACTGGCAATGGTAAGAAGAACGGGAAGATCTGATTCCCCTGTAGGCTATGTGAAGGCAACCATCTCCTTCACCTTTGTCCGCTCATGGATAAAGCTTCCGCTATTTTGGAAAGTCTTACAGCTTCTTAACCCCAACTCCCTGTTGGTTATCAGAGGCTCTCTTCAGATCCTCTCCCTGTCGACAAAGAGATTGATTTAGATCCTTCTCTTGTCCATCCTCCTCTTTCCGAACCTCGCTATGCTAAGCCTATTCCAGACCAACCATTGGTCGGAAAGAGCGTCGACTCGAGTTCACCACCCATCGATCACTCTGTTTAGGAAGAGTGTCATGCCCATGTTCTTCTTGTCTCATCAGATTCTCCTGAGTCCAAAAACGACCCTCCTATCCCAGCTGATCCTGAGAGTCCTTCTTCAGAGCAGGGGGGAAACCATACGATTCCCCCACCAAGTAGTTCAGTCGTTTCCTTCGACTGGAGTCACCTGACTGCTTTCCGCCTTCCATCCCAAGTGCCTTTCGAGATTACAGTACATGCCTATGATAAGGTAGTACCTAGAACTATCTTGGATGAGGGTGCATCTGTCAGTCTTATGCCTTCCACTACTTGGCAAGCTTTGGGCTCCCCACAACTTGTGCCGGTCGCACAGAATCTGTTAGTGTTTGACGGAGGAACTAGTCAACCATTAGGGATCCTCCCAAAGTTCCCCATTACTTTGGGAGGAAAAACTATCTATATAGACGTACTGGTTACCCAAGGTGCTTTAGATTTCAATCTTCTCCTTGGTCGTGACTATGTTTATGCCATGGGGGCCCTTGTCTCTTCACTTTTCGGTGTGGTTTTCTTTCCACACGATGGAAGAGTTGTGACTATAGATCAATTATCGTTCTTTAGTCCCCTAGTGCCTCCTGCGCAGTTGTCATCCCCTCCTGGTTGTCCACCAGTTGTATCTGCCCCACCGCAGGTCAACTACATGCCTACTTATCCTCTACCTATATCCAGTGATGTTGTCGTCGTGCATAGTGTCCTGGGGGCATTGGGTCATGACTTCCAAGATGTGATCCTTCCACCAGGAGCGGAACTCTTGGAAGCTACGACTTCTTGATCATTATGACGAGGTTTGCGTAGAGCATAGTTCGCTTTCCTATGTCAACCTCCTTTAAAATCGAAACTGGGTCTAGCCGAGGATAGTTTTGATCTTGTGTAAACCTCGTTAAAAAATGAAGCAAGGGACCAAGGAGAGTTCTTTTCTTGTGTCAACCTCGTTAAAAAATGAAACAAGGGTTATGAGGATAGTTCTTTTACTATGTCAACCTCATTAAAAAATGAAACAACTCCCTTTCCAAGTCGAGTCTTTCCAAGATCTCAATATTGAACCTTCATTCCATCCACTTTGTTGAATGCAATGAAGCTTGGGGGGAATGTACCTCATTTTGTGTCCTTATGCTAGGGGCATGCAAACTTATAACAAGCATAGTTTTTCATTTCAATCTTGTGTAAACATGAAACCGAATCCAAGAAGAGTTCTCCATGGTTCAAGCTTGTGTAAAAATGAAACCATACCCATTTTAATCTCGTGATTGCTGTCTTTATGCACTGAATTCTATTAGATGAGCCTTGGTTGTTTTCATCCCATCGCCACCATCTCTTTGGCCGATCATATGCTTTCACTTGCTTGTTTTCCTTTCCTGAGGAACCACAGTTAAGAGTGGTTTTATTAGCCAGCCTCTTGACCATTACATGTTTTGAGAAATTCCACCATTTCCAGAACCAATTGCTACCCTTTACACCACTCGTTCCTCTAGGACAAGTCACCTTTAAGCTCTTTTCTGACTCGTAAAAGATGAAAAGATAGCCGAGTTGTTCCTCTCGACTCGCTAGACGTAAATGAGAGGCGGTCATCTTTAAGCTCTTTTCCAACCGTGTAACGACGAAAAGATCATCGGACCCTTGTCATTTCAGGTTCGTTAACAGTTACGAAATGACGTGGTTTCGATCGCTTTTTTACTTTTTCAGGTCGAAATCACTAATCATGAAAAGTAATCCTCGATCGTAATGATCGGGCGTTTCTTTCGAGCATTGTTTTATACTTTTTTGGGCTCGAGAGACACAACTTTACGAAAAAGGACACCCCTGGAGTTTACTTTTCCACTGTCTTTTCAAACTCTCTAAACATGAAAATATGTGGAGTTCTTCCTTTATCAGACACGTTAAAACTTAATGACATCGGATTCCATCGAAATGACACCTTTCAAGCATATGCTATCCCTGTCAAGCTTGTCATCAAAAAAATAACTGGGGTACTCGCCAAAAATGATGGGGAAAATGGAACCACAATTATTGTCGTGTCGGCAGTATGTCGCTCTTGAACATGGTACTTGTCTGCATTCGTGTCTGGGTGGGGACATCTCATCTTGTTTTTACATTTGCCTCCGTGGGTTTCGATTATCCTGTTTTACCTCTCATCTGCTCGTTGCTCTATCACCATGACCCCTGATCATTTGATGTCAAATACTGCCAAGTCCACTATCGTGCCACCGATATGTTCAAGAGAATTTGACCTCTGCAGAATACTCAACCTCCCTCTGATACCTCACATAATTCTGATTCACAAACATCTTATCCTTCTCTATCTCGTGTCGATGATGTGGGAAACATTATGGCCCACCTTCGATTAAGGTCGCTTCCTGTCGACTTCAGCTTATTATCCAGGAAGACTCCCTTCAGGTGCCTTGGAGTCTGCATGCCTCAATGGCAGGTTCTCGTGTTAGACGTGAGGTTCTCATCATTGGCCTCCGGTCGAATGATTCTACGAGTGTTCAACGCTGGCTCACTAATTCGCACACCGTAGATTGTACCTATAGTACCTTGAGGACCGTTGTCATTATTGGTGGTACCTCTCGCATCTGTTAACAGTTTTCGTCATTGACTGGTAATCAGACGATGTTCCTGCATGTTCGACTTCGACTCCTATATTCGCATGCTTGAACTTGTACTTTGTTCGGGTCGAGATGGAGCGCAAGACCCTAGATTTTGTCTGTTGAGATCCAGGTTGCGATTTTGTGGATTATTATGATCATTACATGACTCATTCACTGGATGGCTGTGACCATCCCTGAGTCTACTTATCAATCCTTACTGGGTGGTTGTGCCCATACCTTGGATCTAGATTTTTATGTACTCTGTTATGGATGGCTATGCCCATACCACATACATCATGTACTTGAGATATCAGTTGTACTTCTTCATGCAGGTTCTTTGGCAGCAGTGTTTTCAGTTGGCCATGTTCTTGTAAAGCATTTCACCCCTCTCTCTCTCTCGGGCCTCACACTTTAGGGGGCATCTGTTACACAGTAATTTTTCACCATCCCTGTTACCCCTTCTCCTGCACCTTGGAGGACTCGTTCCGGGACCTGTGAGAAGTGACATGACCTGGAAACACTTGCCTTGTATTCCCCTAGACATGAACTTCATATGCCCTGAAGACACCTTCTGCAAAATACCCATAAAAATAACCCTTTTTCCATTGGCGCGGTTCCACTATGTATCACTCGCGCCAATGGGAGAAATCCTCCAAAGAGGGCGCGCCAATTGGCGCTCTGTCTCAGAGTCGCACTCATGCCAGTCCAGTTGGGTAAAGTTTTTAACAAACAAACTTACGAAGGTTCTTCCTAACCCACTCATGAACAGAATCTATCTTGAGTTGGTTCAGTTTGGCTTCGAATCTCCATAGAAGGGAAGTTGTTTGCCACCTTCTCATCGAAGCTTCTTAGTGATAAAGACAATCCCATGAATATTGTGGAAATTCTAACTCCTTCCCCTCTATCTATAAAAGCTTGTCCTTTTTCCTTTGACAAGCTAGTTAGTAGTTCCAAATTCTAAGTCCCAAAGTCTGAGAATTGCTAAGCTCATGCTACAAGAAGCCTTCTTCATTCCCATAGGGCTAAATCTAAAGTGAGGAGATTCTTGTCCAAGTAACCAAGGAGAGATAGGCTTGTTTCCCATTCCCAACAAGCTTTGCAAGGCATGTGCTGCTAATCACCCAGTCAAAGGAGGATTTGACGTCAGAACTATGGTTTTATTCTTCTTTGTTTATCAATAATAGACAACTATTATTATGGTTCCACTCTTATTGTCTTTGTAATGATGATTGAGTTATATCCTTTCTGACTGATATATAGTTGCATCTATTGGATTTTATGCTTGTATTTGTATCATTCTTTGCATGTGCATGTGTCCGTTCACGAGGATCATGAGGATCGTGACCAGCCGGAGCAAAGGAACAGGACCGACGACTCTTCTACAAGTACTAGCGTTGGAATCCAGGTAGGCCCTCATCATCGGTCTTTAATTTGCAATTAGGAACCTACGTGTTAGTGTTGTTTGATTGTTGCTAGACCCCATTTGGGCTAGTAAGAATCACCTCTATCCACAGAGGGGATTTGCCTCCACAACAGTACCTTTTGTGTGTTTTGCACATTATTGAGATCGAAAAATTGCTCCATCTGTAATATCCATGTTGCGGGATCCTTGCCATCAAACTTCCTCATATCGATTTTTGGAATATGGTGGGTCTTCGATCCAACAGAGTCTATGGAATCATGATTAACATTTCTTTTATTCTCATCATGAGTTTCATTTAGTACCCTTTCACCATTAGTGACCATTTCTTGTAGCAACTTACTCATATTTATCTTCAATTCTTCCATCTTATCATCCATGCCATCAATTTTAGCGTCCTGTCATTCATCTTAGCTTCCATGCCATCCATATCTTCTACACCTTTCTTTAAAAAATCCATCTTAGCTTCTACACCTTTCTTTAAACCATCCATCTTAGCTTCTACATCTTTCCTTAAAACATCCATCTTAGATTCTGTTGCTTTTTGTGCAAGTGACACTTGTTGCACTTGTTCTTGTAATTTTGATATATCATATAGCATTTCGTCTTCTTCTTCATGAGTCATGCTAGAGCTTCCAGGATCCTTACTAGGCGTTTGCATTTTCTTTCCTCGGGGCATCTGTTACTGATAATAATGCTCTATTATGCCCTTTGAATTCCTTCAAAATAAATTCTCAAACCAAGCTTAAGCAAAAATTTAAGAAAATCTACACACCTTTTTTCACTTTGTAGGAGCTTGATATTGCCTCTGATGTATCTCTGTACTTTCCAATCATCTAGTTCTAAATTTGTGATCTATAGTAGCCCTTTATGTTCTCTTTCCAGTGCCACAGATCTGACCCAAATTGGTTTCTCCAAGGAAGAGTTATGCGAAATCTCCCACAATGACTTGATTATAGACTAGTTCAGTAGAGCGAACTTGTACAACGTGCCACGAGTCACTATTTCGACCTTTGGATCTGAAAAATTCATACAATAAACTAATGTCCATCCTCTTTCTGTAGCTTCTGACAAAATTTCAATCCGATCCCTAGAGAGAAAGTTATGAAAATTTTCCCCAGGTCACCTGTTTGGAATGTAATTCAGGAGTCTGCAAAAAGACCAACTTCCTCAGATCATATCTTCGCAAATATCGGGTGAAAAGCTCTGAAATTCAGATCCAAGGTTCAACATGATTTCTTCTCAAGTGGGTTTTTTTTGTGACTTCTGAAACGTCACAGAAAAACGTTATAGCGAAAATGCCACGATGACCTGTTTGGAGCAGCGAAACCCTAGAATCCAAAGCTCTAATACCAAATGTTATGAAACCAGCTCAAAAAAGATAGATAAGATAGATCAACGCCTTAGAATTCATCCTCTTCGAGGGGGAAACCTCCTTTACATTACATAAATGAACAATTCTTGGATGATTCAAATGACAAAACCTCATTTCTATATATAGGAGTCTAAGGAGT
>APFE030962688.1:95260-107967 GCA_000404065.3 Pinus taeda | reverse complement strand
TCTATATATAAGAGTCTAAGGAGTCACAATATAACCCAGCCAACCTAACAATAATAATATAAAGCCACAAAAATAACAATAGAGGGATTCTATGGGGCACAGTAATAGCAATATCGGGACAATAGGGGCACAACAATATTAATAAGGGGTACAACTACAATAGTAATGGGGTAATCACTAGTATTATAGGGACCCAACACTTTGCCGGTGCAAGCCCCCAAGCTTCGCAAGGGTGCCCTCTAGAAGTACTACTGAACGTGATGCAATGTCAACCTTAGGTGCCACGGGATTCCCCTCTATAGCCACCTGTGTAGATCCCTAGGATAGGCAACTAAAGACACCAACTCATATCAGAAGCCGGGCGGAACAGCCGTGAGGTAAGATACAACAATTAAGATAGGGGGTATCTCTCATCCTTATCTTCACAAACCCTCGTGCTTAACTCCCAGTCACAGAGCTTTCTTGGTCTCCCTAACGCTATTGGATTTCACTCTTTAATCAGAATTCTATGTTTTACAATTTAGAGTGGCCTTGGAGAGTTTACTCTCCTCTCGCCTAATCCAAGGCCCTAAATAAACCTAAAACTTTGTCTTTGAGGTTTCTACGACTTTCATGATTTTTTATAATTTCTTCCAGATACATCACATTACATTGTAAAGAAACCTAATGCTATGTATCTGGAAGAAATTCTACAAAACCTAAAACTTGTTGGTGTATTCTAATGACAATACAAAAAGTTCTAGTTTATTTTATTAAGCACTTTATTTTAAGTGGTTATTCTTTTTAAGTCAAAGGGAAAATATGGAAATGAAATCGATGGTGTTTATATGTTGCAAAATAAATTAATGAAAAACTAACTTATATGAAATGCACTTGTTTGTTCTTCGATGAAAAGCAACTTCTACTTGGGTTCTAAGAAACTCCTATAGCCCCAAAGAAACTTCTATAAAGCAAAAAAGTTTTCCTTTTCTTTTCTTATAGCAGACTTCACACTCACAAAAACAAAAAAATACTAATGATGCTTTAATAATGCAAAACTACCCTAATGCAAGGTGTACATGATAATGCAAGATTCTAGATTACTCTAAAAAGAAATGAAAACAATTTGTTTATAAGCCAACTTAAGTGTTTGAAAAGAATATGAATTTTGAATACAAAATCTTCCTCAAACAAGAAGGACTAATCAAAAAGATCACAAATCACTCTCAAAAACAAAAAGAAACCAAAAGCAAACTTGGCAAAAGAAAGCAAAAACAATGTTTTTTAAGAACTTTTCCTTTTCAAGGAATAATGAAAACAACTTTTCAAAAGCACTCAAAGTTCCACTAAAGACTCAAAGACCTCAAGCAAAGCACAAGGAAACTTTGTAAGTTACCAATTCAACACGAATGAAAACTTGGAAAAAAAAGGGTTTCAACTTGCACTAAACGATCCAAAAGTGGCAAAAGAGCTTTGACAAACTGACCAAGAAGTCAGGAAAGAAACACTTTCAAATTCATCAAAAAGAAACTTTCGAAAAGCAAGAAAAGGTGTAAGGCCACGAAATGACGGAAAGCAAAGTGAGTAGACCAATAATCAAGTTTGACACAAAGATTGAAAACAATCTATTGTTCCAGAAGACCAGAACAATCAAGAACCTCAACAAGAAGCCTTGTGTGTTCAAACACAAATCATAAAACTCGCTGAAAAGAAAACCTAGGCCAAAAAAATTTCAAAGCAGGAGAGAATTCAAAATAGTAAGCTCACTGAATAATTAAATTCGAAAGATAGAAGCTGACCACTCAGAAACCAAACAGACCAAGGAACAAATCTTTTTGGCCAGAAAGATTTGAAAAAATCATGCAAAAAATGGTATACATGACTCTATTCTAGCACAGGTACGTGTACACGTGCTTCTGACAAAATAAACCCACGTATATGTGGTTTCAGTTGACAGAAACAAGCGTGTGTACACTTATGTAAAGAGACAAAGGTGTGTATAGTGAGTTTTAAAAGAAAAACAAAAAAACAAGGCTTGATCAAAAAGATTATACTTGAGGTTTGAGTTCCTACAGGAGCAGGCCATACTGACACAGTAAACAAACCAAGAACTGAGCCCTGATTGACACTGAACAACCCAAACTAGGAATAACAAGATTGTAATCCCCAATGGAGTCACCAATTCTGTTATTGGAATAAATCCCCTAGGGCTTTGGGTCAGAACCCCAACAGAGCAAGAGTAATCTACAGCAAGAAACACACATACAACTCAGGCAACTTGCTTAAATAATCAAACTATGCAAGGATGAACATACCTAGATGTCCATCGTTTGGGTAGTTCCAAGGTTTCAAACCCTCTGCAACTCTTGATGGTCTTTGAATCTGAAAATCAACCAATTCGAATACACATAGCTGCATATAGATAAATCATTTTAATGAAATCAACTTTATATCATATAAGTAAATCGTTATTTATACATCAAAATAATCATTCATACATGAACTATAACAATAACATCAGATGTAGAAACAAAGTCGATCTCAGGAACAAGACAACATTTCTTTTTATTGTAGAAAACTATAATAAACATGGAAAGAGTTCACTTGAGTCTTCTCCTTCTGGCTCTTAGTGAAACTGTCCTCCAAGTCTGTCCAGTCCCAGTCCTAAACAACCTCCTTCCATAACCAATACCATGATATCTCAAGCAAGTGGGAGAATATCAACACTCAAGGAAACAAGGGTTTCCTGAACTTGGGGAAGTGCTTGAAGCACAAGGATACTTCAGACTTGATCATGGGATAATCTCAGTATAGTAATTCTATCTCTTCTCTCCTCTTCAAGGCCTTCCCATAAAAGTCTTATTTATATACTTCTCCTAATTAGTTTTTTAGTTGGGAAACAGTTGGGAACAGTTGGGCCACGAGAACTAGGAGGTAATCAACAGGTAAAACCCATGAACTCTGCCCATAGTTAAGGAAATTTAATTTTTTTTAAGTGTTTTAACACATATACGCGGGTTGGGTATTGACTAACCTACATGTACATGCTTTTATCACAAGGAAAAGTAGCGTACAAGGAGTAAAACACTATTTTTAAAATATTTGGATGAATTCTGGAAGGAGGGGTTCCCCTAGGCCATAAACCAAGCATCACAAATACCAAGGGTGATATTTGGAGCTATAACACATACTTTATTGTCTGACACCTCTCACTATGACTAGTGACGTATCCAATATCAAGATAAAATTTATGTTATAATCGACAACACCCTTTTATCATCATGGTATCTATACGATTTTTTGAAGTTGCTCACCCATGAGGAGGCTGAGGAAGTCTTGAATGAATGCCACACTTGGGAATGTGGTGAACATATGTCTAATTATGCCATAGGATAGAATATTTTGCATGTTGGCTACTTTTGGCCTACTATGTTTCAAAAAGTGTCATGCCTGCTAGATATATGATCGTAAAACCCATGCTCCACATGCTCCTTTGCACCTTGTTATCGTCATTGGTCCTTTTGCAAAATGGGACACTGACTTGATGACATGTAACCCTCACTCGTCTAGGGGGCATGGTTACATCATTGTGGCGGTAGACTATTTTACCAAGTGGAAAGAGGCGATGCCTACATACAATAACATTAGTGAAACAACTACTCTCTTCATTTTCAATCATGTCATTATGAGGTTTGGTGTACCACGGGATATAGTTATAGAACATGGAAAACATTTCCATAACCACATGATGTCTGAACTAACTGTTGAGTTGGGCCTCTCCCATTAGATTTTGACTCCCACTACCCTCAGGCGAATGGGCAAGTGGAGGCCATCAATAAAGTTTTGAAAACAATGCTTCAACGCATGATATGGATCCACAAATCATACTAGAATCTTATCCTTGTGGGCATATCGAACCTCTGTTCGGAACGCTACCAAGTTTACACCATTCCAATTGGTGTATGGTTTGGAAGCAATCCTTCCTATCGAGTGTGAAATTTCATCTCTGAAACTTGCTATCGAGCTCCTCTCTACCACTTCTATAGAAGAAGCATGTCTCTTACATCTGACCCGCTTAGATGAAACCCATCGTGATGTGGTAATGGTTAATGAAGCCCATAAGAAACGCATTAAGGTGCAGTACGATAAGAATTTCAAGCCTCATGTCTTCTCGGAAGATGACCTTGTCTTATTGTATGATCAAGAGTCTAAAAATTTAGGATCAAGAAAGTTTGAGCCAATGTGACTAGGCCCATACATTATTAAACATGTTCTTGCTAAATGGGTCTATGATTTTGTTGATGTTGATGGAGTTCCATTGGTGTAGCCTAGAAACGGGTTGTACCTTAAAAAATACTATTCTTAAGTAATTTTTGCATAGTTCGCTATGTACATGTTGTAAATAGGTCTATTGAGTGTCTTTGTAGTGTATTCCCTTCAGAGTTTCTTATGGTTTTTGTTAATCATGTTTACATTTGGTTTTTAGATGTCGACATCCCTTCAACCATATGTTGGTTATGTTGATGGCGCTAGTTGTAGTACTCGGAATATTTCTTCTGCAACATGGGTTATATACACTCTGAATGGTGAGTTAGTGATTTTACAATGGATTTGTATCGATCTCTCTACAAATAACATCAATGAGTATAGAACAATGATCAAGCTATTGTCTGGTGTTATTTCTCATGGTATCTATCGTATAGTTATCATACGTTACCCACAACTTGTAGTATTACAGTTGACTATTGTGTATTCAGTTAGAAGTCCAACTATGCTTTGTATGTTCTTAAGGGTTCTCCTTCTAGAAATATATTTTGATTATATCAAATATCAACGCATTTCTATAAGTCTAAATATCTTGACAGATTCATTAGAAAATCATGTTTTAGATAGACATTTGCGACATCTATAACTTAAATTCAATTCACGTCACATACATTGAACAATATAGAAGAATACTTATATATATATATATCTATATATAATATATATATATATATATATATTTTAAATATATATATATTATATATATAATATTTATATATAATATTATATATATATATATATATCAAAACTTTTGTCACACGGCCTATCATATCAAAAATATACATGTAGTCAACATACGGCTATATAGCCTCCCAGTAGACTAATCATGATGCTCGTGATAGCAAGCAACTGTGCGAGCCATCTTTTACACTAGCCAGTTGATACAATCAAGCATGCCAATAGTATGACATTGCAGTCGCATAAGGATCTAGTCAAACTTAGACTCAACTATGCCTTGGGTCAACCCCTCCATGTGATGCTTGACCCTTGCAAGAGTCTCGGCCACATTGAGATCCTGCAATATCTCTCATCCCCTTGTAGCAACCTGTACTCCTAATAGTTCATTTTATGGGTCTCCTGCATGTTGAAGATAGGTGGAACCCACAGGTCAAATGAGTCTCGGATATATATAGAAAATAAAAATAAAAGTTGTAAAACTTAAAACTCTAATAAAAAATAATCAATTTTTTTTGTTTCACCTATGGCACCCCATTGCTCACCATCAGGAAGCATGAGCTTTGGGTATCCACGAAAATCCATCCTTGCATATGGATAGTCTTCAATCGTAATGAGTTTCACGTGAAACCATTAGGAGAAGATTGGTGTCAAGCTCATCGATGATGGACCTACATTTCTAAACATGAGATCCACCCATCTCCTCATCCGCGGGACTCTCAGATCTACAGACTCGAGTGAGCTATCTTGTGTTCGAAGCAATGTTATATATATATATATATATATATTATATATATATATATATATTATATATATATATATATATATTATATATATATGTATCAAAACTTTTGTCACACGGCCTATCATATCAAAAATATACATGTGATTTACGCTGAAGCTCTCCTTATAACTATGACTAATCACAGAAGTCTCAATTCTACAATATACATGTAGTCAACATACGGCTATATAACCTCCCAGTAGACTAATCATGATGCTCGTGATAGCAAGCAACTGTGCGAGCCATCTTTTACACTAGCCAGCTGATACAATCAAGCATGCCAATAGTATAACATTGCAGTCTCATAAGGATCTAGTCAAACTTAGACTCAACTATGCCTTGGGTCAACCCCTTCATGTGATGCTTGACCCTTGCAAGAGTCTCAGCCACATTGAGATCCTGCAATATCTCTCATCCCCTTGTAGCAACCTGTACTCCTAATAGTTCATATTATGGGTCTCTTACATGTTGAAGATAGGTGGAACCCACAGGTCAAATGGGTCTCGGATATATATAGAAAATAAAAATAAAAGTTGTAAAACTTAAAACTCTAATAAAAAATAATCAATTTTTTTTGTTTCACCTATGGTACCCCATTGCTCACCATCAGGAAGCATGAGCTTTGGGTATCCACGGAAATCCATCCTTGCATATGGATAGTCTTCAATCGTAATGAGTTTCACGTGAAACCATTAGGAGAAGATTGGTGTCAAGCTCATCGATGATGGACCTACATTTCTAAACATGAGATCCACCCATCTCCTCATCCGCGGGACTCTCAGATCTACAGACTCGAGTGAGATATCTTGTGTTCGAAGCAATGTAATCTGCTCCAAGGCAAATGAAATAAAAATCAAACCATATCCAAAGTTCTTCAATCGTCCATCCTTTGTGTTTGTAAGTTGTTCTTTCATATTTTCTAATACTCCCTAACTCCAGCTGAATATTGTTGGCTCTATGCACTCTAGATAATACTACATTTGTGACATGTTGGCCAAATGTAGGGTAGCACTCCCGGCTAATCTATCAATGACAAATAGGATTATCCTCAAAGTCAAATGAACCACATCCTTTTTTCTCGATTTTCCCATCCTTGGTCGGTTGGGATCGAGATCTACAATGTGTACTGATATAATCATTGACTATCTCTCCACCCCTCCTCGAACCAAATAATGAGATGGGGGCACCTCTCCTTGATAAACCTATTAGAAAATATATATCTTCCACCTATATGGTAAGAATGTGTGCTCCAAGCCTGAAATTTTCTCCCTGAACATCCCATGCTCGAACAAGATACTCTAACAACTCCATACGTTGCCTCATCCGAGGAAGCTAGAATAATTTCAAAAGCCCACAATCTCTTAATGCATGGATAATTGCTAGATCATTAGCTGCATTCATATATTGTTTCTCATGTTCTCTTTCTCACCATATCAGAGCCAGTTTGTTCCGATGGAAACCTGAAACATGACAAGAAGTATCATTAGGGTGAACCTCATGCAAAAAATTGAGATAATTTTGATTGCAAAAGGAAAAAAAAAAAAATTGTGAAATGTGCCTGTGTACCCTACTAAGGGGAGATAGTGCATTGTAGTGCCCTTGATAGTGTAAATTTTTCCTTTCCAACGCACCCAAAAAAAAAAAAAAATTAAAAAATTAAAAAAATTAAAAAATGAAAAGATGAAAAAATGAAAAAATGGAACCATAGAAAGAAAGAGGAAAGTGAGATCTCCTACATGGAAGTGATAGTACTTGAAATGATCCATTGGATTGACCGTGATTAGCTACAGAATATCGGGGGAAAAAGCACTCATAACTCACTCACCAAGAGGTAAAATGTGAAATGGTATAAATGAATTACTTATTTTCCTATTTATGGTCATTTTCATGATTATTTTATTAACATTTTATTATTTTGACCTAAATATGATCTAATTTCATCATGAATCAAGAATTTTTAATCTTTTGGTGGTGTTTTGAGCAGGTTCATAGCTATTTAATGGATTTGATAATCTTTGAATCGAAACAAATCATTTTGACCAAAGAGCATACTTTTATCACTTTTTCAGGCTCTGTAAACTTACGAAAAAGGAACCCCTTGGAGTTCTCTTTTAGTTATTTTCAGACTCCCAAAATATGAAAATATTTTCAAGAACTTATCTTTTCGAACTTGTTAAAGTAAATGAAGATACATCTACTAAGTATAATTTTAACCCTTTTACGGACTAAGATAGACTATTTATGAAAAAGGAATACCTTAGTCGAATATGACTAAGATGTTCTCCTAAGTATCATTTTCTGCCTTTTCAAACTCATGAGACTATTTACGAAAATAAAAATTTGGAGTTTTCTTTTTCATCTCTTTTTCAAACTCTCTAAACATGAAAAAGGAGTCAAGTTAGACCTGTGTTAGACTCGTAACAACATTAAACAATGATGGACTCATCAAACATGAGGGGACAGAACCACTCCTTCTCAAGGTTCATTAAAGATACTTAGAGGGATTCATTTGAAGGATGAAATTATAGATCAAGCGTATGTTATCCTCTTCAATCTTGTCAAAAATAAATTGGTATTGGTCAGAAATGACTGGGAAATTGGGAGAACATGATACTCTACTTATTAATGGTAGTGAGTCGCTCTTGAACATGACACTCTTCCACTTCATCTCCATGGTATCGAGTTGTGAAATCTTCTTGTCTTTTTGATTCATCGCACTAAATCAAAGCCTCTTCTTTCGGTTTTGGGTTAATGTTGTCAAATCCATTCAGTTTCACCAATATGTTCAAGAGAAGCCATTCAGTTGATCTCTTCTACGATACTCTTAAGCCTTCATTCCATGTCTGTAATTCCTAAAATAGTTCCACATCAACATCATTCAGCCTCGAATCATTATACAGGTTTCATGTTTTTGATGGAGAATGGCCCTCCTATGATGAATCACTTCTTATCGAAATCAACTCATTATGCAGGAATTTGACTTAGAAACTCTCCCTTCGTTATTTTGGATCTTGCATACATCAATGGCAAGTTTCCTCACTCTCGGCGACAAGTTTTCATTATTGGCCTTCAAATGATAGATTTTGTCTGGTGTTAAACTTCAACTCATTCATTCACACCACACGGATTGTATTGTTGTATCTTGAGAGCCATTAACATCATTAGTGATTTCTCTCGCATCTATTAACGACTTACATCAATGGTTGGTAATCAAATGGTGTCTACCATGTTCGACTCCAAATCCTTTATTCACATGGTTAGACTCATACATTGGATGATCGAGTGAACGAGATTAGTGCAAGATTACAAAGCATTATGGTCGTGATCATATAGACAGTCATCCAAGCATGGGTTCACTCTTTATCATCAGTCGACAGAATTTTTTATCATTGTACATGTAATGTTAGCTTATATGTTGAGCATGGGTATGACTCCCTCAACATAGATATCATGATGAAAATGTATTGCAACAGATAATGATATCAACCAATTGTTCTAGATCCAAACTTGTCACAAGGTAAAGCACTTTAGTCATCATCTACTATTTATGACTTTGCGCTTTAGGGGGCAATCTATTATAGGCCATTTTTCCACATTTATTCAAAAGGCTTACAAACCAGATCAATCATCATCTGTTAACATGTTGTCATCATCCCTACAGAAATACCTAAGCATGACCTTTCCAAATAATTGAGTTTCTGAGTCTAACTACCAAAAATCGGTTCTTTTAAGTCTAGGCTCACTCTACCCCTTTAGATACCTACGTTTAGAGTTGGTTTCTCCATTTTGCACCAGCAGTGATCAGCAGCAACTTTCTCCTTACTGGGGTGCGTTTATTCTATAATTTTGGGAAATTTAAAAATATTTCCAAAGCTTCATCTTCCAAGAGATTCTAGGGGTTGTTTTAAACATTTACCTTATACAAGAAGCTTGAGCCCTATTTGATCCTACCTTGGAGACTTCACCACTTATCCCTTGAGCTCATCCTCCCATCATAAGTGGATCTTAATCTCATTATGGTAAATCCAAAACTACCATCCCTCTCTTATAAATTTATTGTCATCTACAACATCGGGGTTGGATTTTGGACAGTGATCATGACCTCATGTGGTTGCCTTGAATCTAAGAGAGTCGCCATCTTCATGCATTAGGGTGACATTGAGGTGTGGTTTGTGACAAGAAAGGACAAGTCAACTTAAGGAGATCTTTACAATATCAACTACTATTATTGGTTGTAAACTTTCTCCTATTTCTATTAATACAAAGAGTATATTATTTTCCTAGATGTATTATGTTACATCTACATTCATGTATTTCAATGCCTCGTTGATTCATTGAATATACTAATTGAATTATGCTACATAGATGTTGTGGATCGTTGGCTTGTTGTGGTCATATGTATAGGTTTTTATTATAGCAATCGGAGCTACGATTGGAGCTTACAAGCAAGGAGGAAAGTAAATATTGTGATGGATTCTAAGTAAGCCTCTTTTCCATTCTTAAATTTCGCTAAAGGATTCTTTATGTTCTTTGCTTTTTGTTGTTCTAGATGAGTCCATTAGGTCTAGGGAATATGCTTTTGTCCGCAATCATAAATTCCGCATAAAAATTGTGACAACACCAGTTGTATAAGGTTGTCTAAAGACCCATTGTTCCATGTAAAGGCAAAGCACATAAATAACAAGCATCACTACACACGAAATTTGGTGCAAGATGAAGTTTTGTAGCTACAGTATATATCCACTAATGAACAGGTAGTTGAAATGTTGACAAAATCTCTTCCTAATAAGAAGATTGTGTATTTGAGAAATAAGCTTGGACTGGTTGATATATCCTACCTAGTTGAAAGGGAAATATAGGCACATCATTATTTTCTTCACTTCATGAAGAAAGAATGGAGGATTGGGTAAGAATATGGTTTCTGATACTCTTTCAGGATGAGGTAGGGAATCGAAGATAAGAGCAGTCGAAGAGGAAATTCCTTGAGGATGTGTTATTCCAAGATAGGAATTGTCCTAAAAGGGCATACCCTATGAATATCGGGTGGGGTATATGCCTTGAGAGATAATGATGATGGTTTCTAATGGTCTCACCAACATTTTTCTCTAATCTTGTGGAGAGATAGAGTTGTTAGTCAAGGCCTTGCTATGTGACAATGTTGGTTGGTGTGATGCAAAGAGATAAACTAAAATAATAGCTTATGAGATGGCTTACCAATCCAACTCTTCTTATGATATCTCTTCAGTTTGAGAATGTCCATGTACCATTACAAATACCTCCCTAGTTAAGAGGGAGTGTTGAAATGTGTAACTAGGTTGGATCTTCAAATATGAAACGTACTTTTGATTCTCGTATATTGTGAAAAGAAAGAAACATATATTATTTTTATTTTTGTAGCATGGGATTCATGCTCAAGGTATTTTATTTAGATTTCAAGCACCCATTGAGAGCTTTTAGGCTTTCGCCTAGGGTCAATAAGTCAAAAGAGTCTTTTTTGTATGAATAAGAACCCATATGGCACATTGAAACTTGTAAAAAGAATTATTTTTGTATTTAAAAGTGTCAAAATACCTTCCAAGACCAAGTAGGCTTAGAAGCTAAGAAGTCAACCTCATTAGGGCATGTTGTCCTCCTTGGAAGCCTATATATAAGAGGCAACTTGACCTCCTATAGAGATTGACTTATATTCTTATCGTATAAGAAAAGGAGAAGTAGAAAAAGGCTAGTGAAGAACGATGAAAGAAGAAGGAAAAAGGTTTGAGTTATTTCTCTCTCTCACACACACAAGTGCGAAGAAGGAAGGCTAGGCTTTTGATGTTGCAAGATCGAAGTTGAAGAAATTGTAGAAAGAAGTTCAAAGGAAGGTCTAATAAGTCATCTACAAGCCATCGAAGAAGGAGAAACGTAAGATAAGGTTAAAAGAAGCCTTGGAAGCATTGGAACTGCTTAGATCTGAGGAAGCAGCAACTCTTGCAGGGGCGAAAAAAAATTTAGCCCTGCAATGGAGGCCGAAATTATGTTGTTGTTGACGGTGCTGGACCGACCAACATTCAGGGGATCTCACCCATATGAAGTCCCAACTAGACCTCACACCATTTGGTGTAGGAGTCCCATCTAGTACGATGGCCTGGTTGTGATTTGTTGGGTTGTGTTATATTCTTTCCACATAGTGCAGGGGGTTTGAGGGGTACCCATAAACCCACTTTATGGGGTCCGGAGCAGCGCCCTTGAAAATTTTGGTTTTGGACCCTATGTTAGGTTGGGCAGACACACCTATGGTTTTGTGAATGATTTTCGCACATGTTTTTTGGACGTGATGGTTTTTCAGTCCATGGTATTGGATGCGATGGTTTTTTGGTCCATGGTATTGGACGTGATGGTTTTTTGGTCCATGGTATTGGATGCTTCGGCATGTATAAATGTGTATTGTAACATTGAAAGGAATATAATGAAAAATCAAGCTGGTAGTCCCGGTTTGGGATCCAGTGGGAATTCTCTGTGTAATGTGTTTTTATGTGTTATTCTCTCGCATTTTTATTTTTCCTGTGATTTAGAATTCGTATGCAGGTAATTTCTTTACGGGGTTAAAACCTACATTTGGTATCAGAGTTGTTTTGGCTTCAAGCGGACGCCTTTGTTGCTGAGGGGTTTCGCTCGGGCCTGTGGTAGACCCTGTTTAGTGGGATATCTGCGAGATTGATTCTGGTGGTGAAAGAAGATGGTGAGAAATGGAAAGATAGAGATTGATAAGTTCAATGGTCAGAGTTTTGAGTTGTGGAAACTCAAGATGGAGGATCTGTTGGTGGATAAAGATCAGTGGATCGCGGTAGATCCGGGTACTAAACCAACGGGAGTGACCGATGAAGAAAGGAAGAAGTTGGATCGGAAGGCAAAGAGCACAATACGATTGTGTGTCTCAGATTCAGTATTGCTGAATGTATCA
>APFE030962688.1:72769-90469 GCA_000404065.3 Pinus taeda | reverse complement strand
CTCCAGCCCAGTTTGCATCAACAAAGCCACGGATATCCAACACTCTGTCCAATCCTGGTCTTCCTTGGTAGCATAAACCATAATCACTAGTGCCACGCAAATACCTGAAAACCCACTTCATCTGCAGCTGAGTGCGGGGACCCCTGCAGCTCTGTGCGCAAGGTGAATAGAGTTTGTAATCATTGAAGAGATTAATAAAGAGAAGTATTCTGCAATTTATGTGTCTTTGTTCCAATTAATGCATCTTATCATTTTATGCATGAATTTACTTTCTAATTCTTATGTGATGTGCGAACGTGTATTATTATGTTGCATAACTGAACACATATAAGAATATCTATTTACGCAGTGCTAACTAGGAGTAACTATTAAAGATAAGTAAGACACTAGGACTAATCTAGGAATCTACACGGTATGGTACCTTGTCAGCGTGAAAGGGTCTAGATCAAGGGTTAAGGGTGCATGAAGGCCAGTCGAACCCTTTTGTGGAGGTATAGAAGCACGGAATAGAAGGATCATCTAACAAGCCCTAGAACAAAGTGACCTACATGAAGGAAGGAATAAATGGAATAAAATGACATCACAACCATCTTAGGGTGCAGAAACTTGGTTCCAACATCCCCCCATACTACTTCGGGTAAGACTTCGGTCCACGCTCCACGGGCTGATGCCAAAAGGGCCAGTAGCATAGGGATTTGTTTGGCTAATTCATGCTAAACCTAGGTCAAGCCACATCAAGCCAACAAATGGTTATGTTTCCGAGACCAGAATTTTCACAAGAGATGTGTGATGTCGTATCACTGGAATCCGACTAAGAAATAGATTGGAGACTAGTTGCATAGGAAGATCCACGAATTCATGGTGCAAGAGAACAGAAACCCACGACTAACAAAGGAACAGTGGATGGATAGGTACCTGTATACAGAGATCCACGAGAACTTTTTCTGCTCCTTTTTGATTAAGCTATATGAGTGGATCACG
Source organism: Pinus taeda (assembly GCA_000404065.3). Taxonomy (NCBI): domain Eukaryota; kingdom Viridiplantae; phylum Streptophyta; class Pinopsida; order Pinales; family Pinaceae; genus Pinus; species Pinus taeda. The sequence continues at coordinate 89,488 of APFE030962688.1, read as the reverse complement.
AAGCTAGCAGATAGCCAAGGAAGGTGGAAACTTGACAGTCCTATTGTGTGGACCCCAGAGCTAGTGCAAAGGTTGGAATCATCAAAAGATAAGATCGCTTGTGGTGTCGATCATTGGCTCGATCATGTCATAGGAGGATTTGTAACTAAATTTGCGGTTGACACCTCAGTCAGCTATAGCGAGGTGGAGCGACGCTTTTTCAATGGACCGTGAGGTAAGTACGTAAAATTTTTGAATGCCTGGATTAAAATGTTATTGTGCGAAAAATGGGTTATCCAGCTACATTGATGTTTGGGGCCACTCGAAGCAGAAAAACTTACAAAAATGAAGGAAAAAAGGGTCTTGAATATAGCCCGTTGATTTCACCTCCGCGAGGTGACGAAGAGGGAAGAGCGTAGATTTCTCCTCAAAGTGCTATTCTGTTAATAAGGCAAGGATTCCCGTGAATACCACCTCCACCCACAACACCTCCAACTTCACCACCATCACCTGTGACTTCGCCCGTACCACCTCCACCTCCACTGCAGCTCAGTATGGAAAACTCAGTGAAGCTACCTTTGTTCAAAGGCTTAGGGAATGAGGACCCGAACCAATTCTGGTTCGTTGTAAAAGATGTATGCGAAACTCAGGGTGTTACAAATGACAACATGAAGAAGGCAACGTTGGTTAGCGCTCTACAAGATCGCGCACTGACCTAGTATATCAAGTACGCTAATGATAACCCGAATGTTGGAGTGGCAGACATCCAAACAGCACTTAATAGAGAATTCAGTAGGCCTAAATCTGAAGCACAGTCTATTGTAGGGTTCAAAGATATCGCGATGCAACTAGGTGAGACACCTTGGGAAATCGATCAAAGGTTGAAGTGTACAATCCACGAAGCTAACATGAACCTAACAAACGGACAACATTGAGAGTGGTTTGTGGCTTCAGTCCTACCACACTTAAGGGTTGTACTGTCACAGCAGAAGATAACAACTTACGTAGAGGCCTTGGAGATTGTAATGAGGCTACATGAAACACCAATGCAAGATCCAAATCTGGGGGTTCAGCAGATTCATATGCAGATGAAAATATTTTCCTTGAAATGCAAAGCTTGAAGCAGGACAGAATAGTTCGACCAGAGGTGCAAGAGGAGGTATGGTGTCTGAAATGCAAGAGTCAAGGGCATGACAAAGACCATTGTTTGGTCTTTGCAAACTACCTTACAGAAGGAGGTATGATTCCTTTAAGGCCGAAATCTTAAGCAAGACCGAGTGCGGGGCCTACATTCTGGTGCACTATCTATCAGGTAGTAGGAAAACATGCCACGAATAATTGTCATATGTTGCAAAAGTTTGTACAGACACTGCAGCAACTATTCTGCAACTTTTGTAGGTCGGTAGGGCATGATGACCATAATTGCAGAAGTTATGTGTTGATGATGGATAGAACTCCTGCCTATAGGGTTCAGGCTGAAACGTGGCCCCCTAACCAGAGTGCAGGGATGGTGCAGATAGGATTCCAAGGGTGTAGAAGAGGCCGAAGCAGAGGATGACCTAGCAAAGGTCGAGGACAATTGATCTGCTACAATTGTGAAGGACCAGGACACTATGCCCACAATTGCACTAACCCAACATGTTTGTCGTGCAATAATTGCACTTTGTTTAATCATGAAATGGAAGATTGTCCCACGCTGATAGCTAGGATACGTGACAAAGTGCCTCTACCACCTCTGCTAACTCAGAACCTGCAGATGATGAGGTCTGAGCCGTGTGAAGAGGACCCAAACGTGAATATACTGCTCCGAAGTGGAATCGCAACAGTAGATGACAAGGGGAAATAGCCAGAAGATAGTACGTGGGTTTGCAAAGCTCCAGCAAAGGAAATTGAGTTTTATTTGGAGCACGCACGCAAAACTTTCATGGAAGCAAAGAAGAGCTTCACTGAGGCCTCCACCTCAGGAAACAAGGATAATCCTGATCAGGAGATGGACCCTCTATGCTTACAACCTTCTTGGAGACCTGCATGAAGCTATTGTGCGATAGCAAGGCTGTGAAGGGGTTGCAAGAGCTCATAAATAGATGCACTAGAAACACTCTGACTGAGCCACACATAGTGCAAAAAATAGGTAAGCATAAAACAAGGACGGGATGAGAGATGAGACTGACCACGCAGATAAGACAGTATGAGATGGATCAGGTTATCTTGGACCTGGGTTCAGACACAAATGTTCTACCTAAACAGACTTGCGAATGGGTGGGGAGACTCGCATTACAATAGTCTCTGATTTAGCTAAGGATGGTGAATCAGCAGAAGATCATACCCATGGGATGGCTATAGGAGTGACTATGGATATTGAAGGTGCGAGTGTGCTGGCTAATTTTGAAGTAATAGAAATTTTGTATGACAGCAATCCATATCATGCACTCCTTGTAATTTATTGGGCTACTAATATGAATGGGGTAATCAACCTAAAGAAGCAAAAGATGATATTTGAAAAGAAATCGCTCCACGTAACAGTGCCCCTAGATCCCGCTAAAGGTTCACATTATACTGAACCAGTCCGCGATTATGAGAGTGATGATGATCTGGATTGTATCTATAAGATAACAGCGCAAGACCAAGATTGGGTGAATCCAACAGTGGATGGACAAATTACATGGGATCGTGAAATTTCATGCACTTTGGAATCTGATGAAGAACTAGAGTGTTGGCAGAATCGGTTACACGAAGTAACGACACTAAGCTGTAACATGATGACCCAGTCGTTGCATTGTGTGTTGTTAGAGGTAATAAATCTGCCTACTTATGATGGCCTGAATGACGTAGATATTTTTCTGGATGCATTCGAGAGGGAGGTACCAAAAAGGCAGCGCTTCCAGGAGTTGGACTGGGCACTACGCGCTACGCCCGCAAGTTGGTGGGGTGCGCACAAGGGAAGCTTTGATGATTGGTGCGAATGTAGGAGAATGATGAGAACTCACTTTGGGAAGCCAAAGATGTGAATGACAGACAAGTATGATGGGCAGTGTTACACAGTAATTTGTCACCGTTTGTCACCGTCCCTGTTACCCCTCTCCCGCATCTTGGAGGACCCATTCCGGGACTTGTGAGAAGTGACAAGACTTGAAACCACTTGCCTTATTCACCTCTAAACATGAGCTTCATATTCCCTTAAGACATCTCCTGCTCATTGCCCTTAAAAACAACCCTTTTTGCATTAGCGCTGGTGCCCCGTGTTATGCCCGCGCCAATGGGGAAAATCCTAATGAAAGGGCGCGCCATTAGCGCTCTGTCCCAGAGTCGCAATCACGCCAACCATTTTGGGCAAAGATTTGAACTACTCAAACCTCCGAAGGTTCTGTCCAACTCATTCACCAAACTGATTCCAAGTTGAGTGAGGATGGTTTGGCTTCGAATCTCCTTGGATGGAAAGTAGTTTGCCACCATTCCATGGAAGTTCCAAGTGATGAAGCCAAATCCATTATTGTGGGGGATTGACCTTATCTCTTCCTTTTCCTCTATAAAATATTGTCTCCATGGCTTGAGCAAGCTAGTTCTGACTCTAGTGGCAATACTTGTGCTGAAAGGAAGATACCAAAAGATTGGAGTTGCAAGAAGCCTTCTTTGTATCCATAAGGCTTTACCTGAGTAAGGAGACTTTGTCACTAAAGAGAGAGAGAGCTTGTCCCTCACCCCTTCAAGCTTTTGCAAGACTTGTGTAGCTGAGCACCAAGCCAAAGGAGGACTTGACGTTAGGATGCTAGTTGTATTCTCCTTTGTTGATTATTAATAATAGATGACTATCATTATGGTTCCATTCTCGTTGTACTTGTAATGGTTGATGTTGAATTATATCCTTCCTGACTGATGTATAATTGCATATATTAGATATCACGCTCGTGTTTGTGTTGTCGTCTTTGTGTGCAGGTGTCCATTCACGAGGATAGTGGAGGATTGTGACTGGCCAAGGCAAAGGAACGTGGGCGACATCTCTTCTACAAAAAAAAGCGTTGGAACTCAAGTAGGTCTTCATCACCTACCTTTTATTTGCAATTAGGAACTTGCGTGATAGCATTGTTTGATTTTTGCTAGACCCGTTCTGGGCTAGTAGGGATCGCCTCTATCCGTAGAGGGGATTTACCTCTCCAACAAATCCGATTAAATATCGTACTCCTAGAAGGAGAGAAAAACTAGATCAAGTGTTGTCAAGGGGTGAAAAGGACCAGACTTTCTAGGGAAGCAGAGAGCAAGGTGCAACAAAATGATGTAGCAGAGGTAAGCTATAGGTAAGTATATTCTGTATATGCATGTTCATTTCTTAATTGCATTATGTTCTTTATATTCTAATTTGTTGTTTTTATTTAGCACTGACATATGCTCTACAGGATGAGGTAAGTTTTGTTATTATCATGTCATGGGTATTTCCTTGAAGACTTTTTGCAGGTATTATATCTTCATTAAGAGAAGACTCAATGCATAATCTAATGTTCTGAAGAGTGAAAAAGGGTAGCATGACAAGAGAAACAATCAAGGTGAAGAACATCAACAAGAAGTTCACCATATGAAGTCTTCAAGTGGGAAGCACTGCATATAATCATTGTAAAAGTATCATCGTACAGAGTCATTGTAAAATAATCATTGTAAAAGTTGTACACATGTCTATCTTCCAAGAGTTGAAGAGGCAGTGTTGGGAGGTCTAGGATCATCATTAGGTGGTTGTGTCATAGTTTGGGGTTATGGTCTAGTGTGTCTTCTTCTTCTTCTACATCGTTATGTATCATTGTAAAGTGGACCATTTTCCCTGGTACGAGAGTCCATTCTTCTTTTATTCTTATATAGAGTGGTAGGGTGCTGCTAGGCTGGTGCATGAAGTCACCAACAGGTTCAAGCCTGTGAAAACTTCAAGGTTGTAGGGTGGTGCTAGGGTGAGTTGTAGCTCATTAGGTGTTGGGGCATTCGTTCAGTTAACTACTGAAGAATCTTGAGTGTTGGAGCATCCATCTAGTGGGAGCTGGTGAAGAATGATTTTTCTATAATTCCAGGAAGTTGTTGCTTTCATTTTAGTTGGTGCTGAATATTAAAGAATTAATTAGAAAATCATTCGGTGGTTTTTGACTGGGAGGGGGTTTTCCACCTAAAATATTTGTGCCTCCCTTGTTCTTTTATTTACTGTTATTACTGCATAAATGTTAATAATAATTGAAGATTAACTAATGCTCTAAAAATATTTAAAAGTGCTAATTGTAAGAAATACCGATTCACCCCCCCCCCCCCCCACTATCAATATTTTCCAGCAATTGATATTAGAACTTGGTTCCTTCAATAAAAGTTTAACAACTGGAAGGAGATCATGGAGCATACCAAGAATGGTGTACCTCTATTCAATGAAAATAATTATGCACTTTGGAAAGGAAGAATGGAGGTCTATCTCTTGGCACAAGGTTACGAAGTATGGGACATTGTTTAAAATGGCTTTACACCTATCGTGGATGAACAAGGTAAGAAGAATTTGGTAAATGATGCAAAACCAAAGAATATTATTATCAGTGGACTTATTGAATCTACTTATCATAAGTTGTTGGGTTGTAAAACTACCAAAAATGTATGGGACAAGCTTGAGAATATATATGTAGGTGATTCAAATGTCAAAGAAGCAAAGCTTCAAATCTACAGAGCAAAATTTGAGAAACTTAGAATGAAAAAAGATGACAACATTGTTGCATACTTCCAACACGTTGATGAAATAACCAACACTTTGGAAGGATTAGGAGAGCCTGTTGACAAGAAGACTATTATACGAAATATTCTTAGAACGTTACCAGGAAGATTCAACCCAAAGGTATCAGCCTTAGAATACAGTGAAAATCTAGACAAACTCAGCAAAGAGGAATTCCATGGAGTTCTCATAGCATATTAAAAGAAACTTGATGAATAAGAGGGTACTTCACATCTAGAAATTGCATTTGCTGCATCTAAGAAAATCAGTAAGGACAAACAAACTTTAAAGGAAAAGACCTACACCTGCACCTACAAGTGTGAAGAAAAGGAAGATGATGAAGAAGTTTTTTCGGATGGAGAATATCCTTACTTATGAAAAAACTAAAAATTAGTAAGGGGAAATTCAAAGGTAAACGTCCATTGATATGTTTCGGTTGTGGTGAGGTTGGGCATTTCGCAGCAAAATGTCTGAACAGAAGTGATGGAAACTCAAAAGGAAATAAAGGCTTTAATAAATTCAACAAGCAAGGCAAGAAGGAAGGATTCAAAAGGAACTTTCTCTCTAAAGAAGATATCTCATCATTTGATGAAGACAATGACATTGAAGAAGAAGCCAATGAGAGAGTACTATTTATGGCCAAGCATAGTAAACAAGAGGTATCAAACAATGATGAAGAAGGGTTGACCATTGAAGAATTTTATAAGGAGACAATCAAGCTTATAAAAGAGCTCAAGGTTGAGAAGACCCATTCCAGTACTCTTGAAGAACAAGTTCAAGGTCTCAAAATTGAAGTTGAAGAACACAAATGTATTGAAGAGTCACTTCAAAATAAGTTGGAAGAAATCAATAATACAGCGACATGAGACCTCAAGAGAGAAGTCCAACAAAAGAAACAAGAACTTGACACACCATTTGCAAAGATTAGCAGGATCAAACAACAGATGCAGGAAGCAGAAATTGAAAGGAATGAATCTGATCAAAGATACATATCTGTCGTTAACGAAAAGCAAAAGGAATTAGAAACATCTTCAATAGAAATAAGCAGGCTCAGGATTGAAAATGAGAAGCAAAAGGAACAGATACAACTTCTCAATAGAGAAGTAGAGAAGACCACTCTTCTCAAGCTATAGGTTGAGGAGGTAGGAAAAAGAAGGGAGATCTTGAAAAGATGGTTTCAAGAAGATCTTGCTCAAAAGCAAGAAGAACTTGATGCAACTTGTGATGAGATAAAAAAACTCAAGGGATCACAAAAAGAATACTTACAAGATAAGATAAATGAAGAAGCGAAAATGAAGGCAATTAAAGATAGTAAATCTGCAGTTGATGAAGGTAGAAGATCCACAACTTCGCAGGATTATTTCTAAGAAGGAAGTTGATCAAAGTGAAAAGCCAAAGAAGAATGTTGTTTCTCCAAAGAACAAGACCAAAGCAATCAAGAAAAAGTACCACAAGAAACTACAACACCGCCTCCAAAGAAGAATGAAAAATCTTCCAGGTATGTTCGTTTATTTAATGGTTATTGCTTTTTATGTGCTAACTATGGACATATGGCTAGGGATTATGAAGTTTTTGATGGGTACAATCATTATCTGCAAAACCCTAGAAGCAAGTTTGCAGGATCACGAGACAGGTTCCACGATGATTTTGTCAGAAGAGAATATGTGCTAGATGGGCCAAATATTGAATGTTTCAAATGCCATAACTATGGCCATAACACTCGTGGTTGCAGATATCAGATGGAATCGCCTATGGACAACATTGAATGCTTCAAGTGTCATAACTATGGAACATGGCTTGAGATTGCAGGAATAAGAAGGTCTGGAAAAGGAAATAGGTATAGGAAGATAAAGCAGATCACAAGGTTTCAACAGTTATGTTTTCGGGATTTGTAAAAGCAAAAGGTCATGAGGAATTAGAAGTTGCTTCAGATAATGACTCAAGTCAAGATGGCCTGTTAGGTGACTCACTATTTTGAAAAATATGGATTGTTGACTCCTTAATGTTTGTACAAGAGGAGTCTATGTAGCATTATATGGCGCAAGCCTACGATTGACAGGAAGGTAGTTTGAACAATATGGTAGTTTCATTAAAGGTTCAGGGGAGCAAAACAGTTGAAGGATTATAGGCTACCAAGAACAAGATGAGATTTGTTTGCAAAGGATATGCACAAGTGGAAGGAATTGATTTCAACGAAACATTTGCACCAATTTCTAGAATGGAAGCCATCTAGATGTTTTTCACCTATGCATGTTCAAGAAAAATAAAAGTCTACGAAATGGATGTTAAGTCAACATTTATGAATGGAGAATTAGAAGAAGAAGTTTACATCGAGCAACCTGAAGGTTTTATACTATTAGAAAAAGAAGACTATGTTTGCAGGTTAAAGAAGGCTCTGTATGGTCTCAAGAAGGATCCTAGAGCATGGTATGTTCGTCTTGATGGATATCTATGTCAACAAGGGTTCAATAAAGGTACCTTTGATAGCAATCTTTACGTACAAATAGATAAAGATAATTTAACAATCATTGAGGTATATGTGGATGATATAATCTTTGGTAACAATGATGATTGACTAAGTAAGAACTTTGCTACAAAGATGCAAAGTGATTTCGAGATGTCTTTACTTGGTGAGTTGACATAATTCTTATGGCTTCAAATATCTCAGCAAGAGAAAGGAATATTTATATGTCAAGCCAAGTACATCAAGGAAATTCTCAAGAAATTCAAAATGGAAGATTGCAAACCTGTCCTTACTTTGATGGTAACATGATGCAAATTGAGCATAGATGACACATCTAAGGATGTGAATAAAAGATTGTACAAATCTATGATTGGTAGTCTTCTATATGTAATAGCCTCCCCTCCAGATGTTATGCAAGCAGTTGTACAGGTAGCAAGATTCCAAGCAGCACCAAACTAGTTCGCTCTACCGAACTAGTCCATAATTAGGTCATTGTGAGAGATTGAGCATAACTTTGCCTTAAAGAGTCCAAATCGGGTTAGACCTATGGTATTAGAAAGAAGACTCAGAGGGATACTACGAGACTGAAGATCACATATTGGGGATCTGAAATCATAGAGATACATCAGATTAAATATCATCCTCCTCGAAGGTGAAAAAAACTAGATCAACTGCTATCAAGGGGTGCAAAGGAATAGAATTTCTAGGGCAGCAAAGAGCAAGGTGCAACAAAATGATGCAGCAGAGGTAAACTACAGGTAAGTATCTTCTGTATATGCATGTTCATTTCTTAATTGCATTAGGTTCCTTGTATTCTAATTTTTTTTTTTTTTTAGCACTGACATATGCTCTGCAGGATGTGGTAAGTTTTGCTATTATCATGTCATGGGTATTTCCTTGAAGACTTTTTGCAAGTATTATATATTTGAAGTTGAACATGGGAAGACACCATCTGATTACCAGCCAATGATGTAAGTTGTTAATAGACATGAGAGAAATCACCGATAACGATATTGATCCTCAAGGTACTGCAGTACATTCTACATGGTGTGAATCGATGTTTTGATGTCAAAAACCATACAAAGTCTTTCAGTAAAAGGCCAATGATGTCAACCTATCGCCGGAAGCAAGAAACTTGCCATTGATGTATGCAAGCCTCAAGGTACTGGAAGGGTCTTTCTAAGTCAACTTCTTGGATAATGTTCTGATGTCGACAAGAAGCTACTCATCACAAGAAGGCCTTGATGTATCCCTATTATCCGGGAATAGTGTCCACTAGGATGCTGCTATTCCCACTAAGATGGGTGGCTATCTTAGAAACAAACAATCAAAGTCTACTATTGTTTCCTTTTATGAAAATCAACGAGAGGAGAACCAAGAGGACCAACCTGAGTCTTGCGCTTGATTTCCTCTCCTTCTTGATAGAGTTTTGCCGCTTCTTCTTTGTTTGCCCAGCTTCAAAAGAATCTGTGGAATCACAACAACATACTACTATGCAAGAAACAAAGATCTAAATTCATAAATAATACAAGATCAGATGTGTATTAACCATATACATGCATATATAAAGAAGTACACAAGAATATGGAAGGAAACAAGAATATCTTTATTCATATGAAAAGTAGCAAGAAGATTACAACCATGTGCTCTAACCCAGCATCATCCTCCAGTTAAGAAGCCCTTCTTCACCTCAAGCAAAGCTAGATCACCCAACAATGTGAATGTACACCAGAATACCAATAGCACTTCTCTATAAGATACAAAATTCCAGCCTCTGGATCTCTGTGATGAGGGATCCATATATAGATGATTACAGAGAGGTGAGTCATCTTCTAGGATCTTGATTAGTGTCTTCTCTCTGATAGTTCCTGCTTCCACTTGGAGAATGATGATTTCTTACTCATCCCTGGTCGAAAATGGAGAGGCAAGTGTGAGAGGGGAAGCTTCTGGAAGATTCCATGATCTTCCACCTCGAATTTTTGTCCCTGCCATTTGTCCATTCCCGACCATCGCACCCAACAGAGGAGAAAATCCGTATGCATCGCACCCTGTACACTGGGAAGGTGATATGCATCGCACCGTCTACATTGACCTTTCAGTATGGTCCAATTTTGACCATTTATGAGCAAGTTTCAGTGGAGAACTTCTGGGAGATGATGTAATCAGTTGACCTTGTTCCTTTAGGTAGTGAAGCAACAATTTTAGGGACTTAGGAGCCCTCAGTTTATGGACATTCATGATTGGGGTTGAAGTGCCCAAAAATGTCTATAACACTTCACTGCCTAAAGGAACAAGGTCAACTAATTACATCATCTCCCAGAAGTTCTCCACTGAAAACTGCTCATAAATTGTCAAAACTAGACCATACTGAAAGCTCAATGCAGAGGGTGCGATGCATATCACCTTCCGAGTGTACAAGGTGTGATGCATACTGATTTTCTCCTCTGTAGGGTGTGATGGTCGGCAATGGACAAATGGCAGGGACAAAAATGTGAGGTGGAAGATCATGGAATCTTCCAGAAGCTTTCCGTCTGACACTTGCCTCTCTATTTTTGACCAGGGATGAGTAAGAGATCATCATTCTCCAAGTGGAAGTAGGAACTATTAGAGAGAGGACACTAATCAAGATCTCATAAGATGTCTCACCTCTCTGTAATCATCTATATATGGATCCCTCATCACAGAGATCCGGAGGCTGGAATTTTGTATCTTATAGAGAAGTGTTTTTGGTTTTCTGGTGTACATTCACAGTGTTGGGTGATCTAGCTTTGCTTGAGGTGAAGAAGGGCTTCCTAGCTGGAGGATGATACTGGATCAGATCACATGGTTGTAATCCTCTTGCTACTTTTCATCTTAATAAAGTTATTCTTGTTTCCTTCCATATTCTTGTGTAGTTGTTTACATATGCATTTATATGGTTAATACACATCTAATCCTGTATTATTTATGAATTTAGATCCTTGTTTCTTTGATAGTAGTATGTTGTTGTGATTCTACAGGTTCTTTTGAATTTGGGTAGACAAAGAAGAAGCGGCGAAGCTCTATCAAGAAGGAGAGGAAATCAAATGCAAGACTCAGGTTGGTCTTCTTGGTTCTCTTCTCATCTATTTTCATAAACGGAAACTATAGTATACTTTGATTATTTGTTTCTAAGATAGCCACCCATCTTAGTGGGAATAGCAGCATCCAAGTGGACATTATTCCCGGATAACAAAATGGCAACTCCGATGGGGAGTGACTAGATTACTTTTTAGCGTATCTGTCCTTGTTTCTTTTATAAACTTATAGATGGAGCCTGAAGTCAAGCTAGCTAGCCTTCGAACTGCATTTGTTATAAAAATGCAAAGTAGATCAATGCTGCTTCAGTCTATCTCCATGTTTTGTTTATGAATTAAACAATAGATCTCCAAGTAACCTAATTTCCATGAGTGGTGGCTCTAGTAACCTCTCTTAGATCACCCCTATGTTTTACATACACTGATCTTTATTTATTTGGCCTAAACACCTGAACTAGATTGCAAACTGTGGTTGAAATCCTATTTGAAGTCTCACGCTGCTACCATCACACCCTGCCTTCAAGGTAGGCTGTATGCATCACACTTCCCGAGTGTAGTAGGTGCGCTGCATACTAATTTCACTATGTAACAGGGTAGATGGTCAGGGAGGTTTAACTTTACCCTCAGACTGTGGATTTTTCTCACTTTTTTCAGTCCTATTCCAGAGTTTTGCTGTCTGTAGTCAGTGTAATTCTGTAAAAACCCCCTTCTCTTGCATTATTCTGCCTCCTTGGTTCAAAGAACTATAAATGTTTTTATGTATTGTGCATCATTTTAGTTCTCTTTTGTAAAAAGGTAGCATAGTCGAACTGTCGTCTCCAGCTCTGATAGTGTCGTAGCTGTCATTTTCAGTTTTAGGAAGAAATCCCATTATTCTTGATAGTTGATTATACAGTTACTATTGCATAGGATTTGAATTATTAGTTTTAAAGTGTCGAAAAGCAATTTCCATTTCAAAATCGCAAAGTGTCTCTCTTGCTTTCACTTCGTTTTGAAAACGAATTTTGTTGAGTACTGTTGCTTTAAACGTAATTCAAATTTGCGCATCACTTTCTTAACATCATTCACACATTAAGAAGGCTAAAAACAAATACACGCATGTGCATTTGCATTTTGATTGCTTGGATTGATTTAGGACTATGCATTTAGTGTGTGCTCTGTGCTCCGTGAAGAAAAAATTCTTGACTTTCTTCCCTTTAGTAGCTAGGATTTTCATTGTTGAAAGAAGATTAAACGTTTGTTTATCATCTTAGACTGCATTTTAGGAATTATATACACATCACGTGGTGAACCTGAAAGGCAAATTGTTAAGCAAGATCAACTTTAAATAAATTCAATGAATCTAACAATGCTTTGGAACTTAACGCACAACATCTAGAGGTCTAGGCTAGAGATGTATTTCGGCGTCGTAAAACTTGGTAACTGTTGCTTTCAGTGTTGGTTGGGTGATTCCTCCACTCTGAGATGGAAAGTGCCAGTACGGACTTGTGCTCCCACATATTGTTGAGTATATATTGGGAGACCACAATAGGCTACATCCTTTATCCTTAGGAAGCTGTGTCTGCTGCCCTATCGATCACAATGCACTGAACACATCATTCGGGAAGATTGACTGCCGTACCATAAAAAGCATTTTGCAGTTTTGTGATTGGTTTGGTAATCCTCTCTGCCTAGATCTCCAGAGAAGTCCATTTTGCTCCTTTTCAGACCCCTTAAAGGAAAAGGTCCTCTGAGCACTTGTCACTTCAGGCTCAATAAAAATCGAAGGCGACTAGAGTCATCTTTTGTTTTTTCTCGACTCTTTAAAATTGAGAAAACAAGTTGTGTCAAAGCATCTAAAAAATTATTTTAATCAGAATAACATCACAAATTCCCCCATTGATCTTCAGGTTGAGAAAATGGAGTCTACCAACCAAGGGTTTTCCCGTGAAGGAAACCCTAGTCCCTTCTCCTCTTGGGGAGATGTTGGTCCACCCCGTATGGCCACTTTGTCACTTCCAGGATTGACAATTGGTTTGCCTGTCTAGCTCTTCTCTACCTCTGTCGTTCAGAATCCCATAATTCCTGAATAGTCTAATCAACAACTAGACGACACTAGAGTTGCCTGCGAACCTTCTACTTCACCTGATTCTCCCTCTCCTCCTTCCTCTTCTCTTGATAAATATGATAAAGCTAAAAGTCAAGTAACTAAGAAGAAGAAGAAGAAGAAAGAGAAAAAGGAAAAGAAGAAAAAGGAACCAAAATCGAAAGGGGGCAACCAAGCGTCGTCTAGCGAAAATTCTCACACCGTACAATCAAAACCTAAATCTCCTTGTGTCATTTGCAATGGAGACCACTATCACCAAGATTGTCCCTGCATCCCTCGGATCTTAAGGGACTGGTCTCCTCGTTTGCACAATCCGGTAGTGTCAACCTCTGGCGATCATGTTGAATGCTCACCATCAACCAGTGAAAGTGAAGCAAATGGAAAAAGAAGGAATCCCATATTTCCTTGTAAGTTGTGTGAAGGCAATCATGTCGTCCACCGTTGTCCCCTCCTTGATGAGACTAAAAGAGTTTTGGATGATCGTCTGGTTTCACTGCTATGACTTCCTCCTAGATATAAAAAGCTCTTGCTAAGTCCTCCATTGGTTGAAAATTCGGCTAGCCCGTCATTGTAGTCGACTGAAACATCTATCATTGAAAATGAACCCTCTGAATTGATACCAGATGAAAGTCAAAGGGTTGATACGGTAGTTGACCCGGTCTTTCCTTCAAAGTGTTCGTCTTCGAATGATACCATCACTGAAGAGAAAGAGAACGACACTGTTCAAATTCTTTTCATCAACACAGACTCCAATGAGCTTGGTGTCATTCCTCCCATTCTTTTATCGCAGGAAGGAAGTTCATCAGAGTCATATCCAGCCATCTATTTGGTCCCACCACCAAGCAACCTAGTCATTTCCTTCGACTGGAATCTATTAGGCAGATCCCGTTTACCAGCCAGTGTACCATTCAGAATCATTGTACAAGCTTAAAGAATGGTCATGGTTGGTACCATCATTGATGAAGGGGATTTTGTAAGTATCCTTTCCTCAACTACTTGGAAAGCGCTCAGTTCGCCATTGCTTTTTCCTGAAATGAGAAATCTAACAGGATTCAACAAGGGAACGAGTCGACCTTTAGGGATCCTTCCAAGTGTGCCCATTACCTTGAGAAGGAAAACTGTTCACATGAAAGTTATGGTAGTTCAAGGACTTTTAGATTATAATATACTCCTTGGACGTGACTACATTTATTGCATGGGAGCCATCGTCTCCTCACTCTTTAGAGTAATGTGTTTTCTGCACGAAGGAAGAATGGTCAAGCTCATGGACCAAATGTTAATCCCCGGTTCACATATCGCAAATAGTCAAATGCCATCCCTAAATGGTCTTTTCACGTAAGAAATGTCTCATCGGTCTCCAGTCTGTCCACCTGATGAGCGCGAGTGATTCAGGAAGGTGTGACTGAAACCCACGGGGCATGCACCCTAGTCTGTTTTGGCAGGAAAACCTTGGGTATAGAGTGGATTTCCGTGAGGGATATACGACTAGTCTGGCGAACCCATCCTCACAGGAAAATGGGAACAGGCTGGAATAAGATACCTTCGTTAAATTTATGTGAGTGGAATGTGTCTGTGCCATTCACCTTTGTCTGTTTCGATAGACATCGCTGAGGGAGCATTTTATCTGCTATGCGGATAGAACTTTCTTGGTGACCTGGAATTTTTTTGCTACACTTGGGGGCATGCAAACGTTTCCGCATGCAAGTGAAGAGCGGCTATTTATTTTTAAAATTTTTAGGACCTCTAACCCTTTAAACCCGTAAGGCTAGTCGTTTCCTAACTTGCATAAAGAAAGTATCTGTAGCAAAGTTTGAGAGATGTAAGCCACTTCAAAATAGCATCTCGAATGAGATATTCTTATCATATGACTGGTGAGCAATCTTGTCGCAGAGTTCAAGCTCGTTAAAAAATAAACCCTCCACGAGAAGTTTTATTGCATAGTTCAAGCTCGTTAAAAAATAAACATAAGTCGTGAGCAAATGTTTCCCCCAGTGTTTAAGCTCATTAAAAAATGAACCAGTAAATAACTGTTGTGAATGCCTTATCGCGAGCTTTTGAGCCTTGGTCGTGTTCTTGCCATCAACTCCACTGTGTTTTTAGCCCATCATTCACCCCCATATGATTGTTTATCCCTTCAAGGAACATCTGCAAAGAGTGATTCTGTTAGCCATCCTTGTGACACTCCCGTGATTGGAAATTTCCAAATCTTACCTGGAATCAGCTGCTACCCGAAACCATCACTCGTTCCTCGAAAACGAGTCTTCTTTAAGCTCTTTTCACCTGACTCATAAAATATGAAAAGATTGCCGAGCGATTGGCCTCTCTGCCTCATTAAAGGCATCGGAAGTGCTATCCCTCCTCTAGATTTTAATCTTTTTGGACCTGAGGGATTATTACACAAAAAGATCGAGTGCTTGTCTTGTTTGGCTCGTTAAAACTATCGAAAATTCATCCCTTTTGTATTATTTTACGCTTTTTCAGACTTAAGGGATTATTAACGAAAAAGAACCTTTGGAGTCTCCTTTCTGTTTCTTTGAGACTCTCTAAAATTGAAAGAGACCGAGTTATCTTTGTCGTTAAACTCGTTAAAACCTAATAGCGATAAACTCATCCAAATGGACGAGAACGAGTTTCACTGTTGCTAGGCTCGCTAAAATATAGTGACAGGTTCGCCCGAAGGGAAGATTATAGAACAAGCATATGTTATCCTCCTCAAGCTTGACAAAAATAAAGAGGTACTGGTGAGCAATGACTGGGGAAAATTGGGAAGAAAACTTGAAGAAACTTTATTGGTAGGAAGTCGCTCTTGAATGTGACACTTTCCTTCCCCATCCATGCCCGGTTGGGTTGTTCCGTTCATTGGTAATCACCATTGGTCCATCACACCATCCATATCTAGGGTTAACGCTACCAATCCATCGTCAGTGTCGCCGATATGTTCAAGAGAAGTCATTCAGACAATTCACCTGTGTCTCAGCCACTGCAATACATTCATGCCTCATTCCTTCATGATTGCCATCCTGAACCCTGTATCGTCAGTTTGTTTTCACCTCTAAAATCATTTGCTTCATTCTATGTCATTGATGTGGGATTCATTAAGGCCCTCCTGCGATGGGTCACTTCTTGTCGACATCAGTTCATTATCCAAGAAGTTGACTTAGGAACAACCCTTTCAGTACATTGAAGCTTGCATGCCTCAATGGCAAGTTTCTCACTTTCGGCGACAGGTTTACATCAATGGCCTTCGACCGAGAGATTTTGTGTGGTGTTCGATGCCAAGTCCTTTTTCATACCATGTAAATTGTATTGTAGTACCTTGAGGGTCATTGTCATTATTGGTGATTCCTCTCGCGCCTATTAACAACTTACATCATTGGCTGGTAATCAGGTGATGTCTTTCCATGTTCGACTC
>APFE030962688.1:43176-72749 GCA_000404065.3 Pinus taeda | reverse complement strand
TGCGAGGTGGAAGATCATGGAATCTTCTAGAAGCTTCCCCTCTGACACTTGCCTCTCTATTTTCGACTAGGGATGAGTAAGAGATCATCATTCTCCAAGTGGAAGCAAGAACTACCAGAGAGGACACTAATCAAGATCCCAGAAGATGACTCACCTCTCTGTAATCATCTATATATGGATCCTCATCATAGAGATCCGGAGGCTGGAATTTTGTATCTTATAGAGAAGTGTTGTTGGTTTTCTGGTGTACATTCACAGTGTTGGGTGATCTAGCTTTTCTTGAGCTGAAGAAGGGCTTCCTAGCTGGAGGATGATTCTGGGTTAGAGCACATGGTTGTAATCCTCTTGCTACTTTTCATCTTAATAAAGCTATTCTTGTTTCCTTCCATATTATTGTGTACTTGTTTACATATGCATTTATATGGTTAATACACATCTGATCCTGTATTATTTATGAATTTAGATCCTTGTTTCTTCAATAGTAGTATGTTGTTGTGATTCTACAGGTTCTTTTGAAGCTGGGCAAACAAAGAAGAAGTGACGAAGCTCTATCAAGAAGGAGAGGAAATCAAATGCAAGACTCAGGTTGGTCTTCTTGGTTCTCTGCTCGTCTATTTTCATAAAAGGAAACAATAGTAGACTTTGACTTTTTGTTTCTAAGATAGCCACCCATCTTAGTGGGAATAGTAGCATCCGAGTGGACACTATTCCCAGATAACGCATTGGGATAACATTCCTATCTAGGCCTTGAGGACTGAGCCTTTGCATCCCGAGCTGCCTGAGAATTTTTGAATCCCTATCTAAGGGGGGGTTTTTAGGGTAGTTGCGAATAGTGATTCCTACTGTTTCCTTATGCTTTTTTAGGATTATCTCAAGTAGGCGGCGTGGGGGGTTATTTTCCTCCTTAAATATTATTTTTGTTTCTCTCCTTCCAAACCTTCCATATAATGAAACTTGGTGTAAGGACCCAAGCTGAGTTGGGAAATTCATAATCCGAAAAATTTCCTCTCCAATTCTGGAGGGTGTTAATGATGTTCCCTCTGTCCTTGTTGGATTGTTGAAAGATTGAGGCAAATGTGTCCCATAACCAAGAGATGAAAATGCAACTGTTGAGTAAATGCTCCACTGTTTCCTCTTGATCCCCACAGAGATGGCATCTTTAAGGCTCCAGAACACCCCTCTTCCTAATATTTTCCCAAGTCAAGATTTTCTTGTGGTAAACCAGCCACATGAAGAGCTTGATTTTCATCTACCCTTGGTGCTTCCACAGGTTCTGCCAAATTTTGTCAAGAACCTGGGAATCCAACTCAAGGAGAATGCATTTTGCTTCCTTAAGACTAAGGTGACTTCTTTGTTATTGCCCATCTTAGTTGGTCTTTCCCCCCTGAAACTGAGATCTTCCTCTGTTCCACCATTTTCATGAGCGTCTCTACTTTTGCTTTCAAGGGATTGTTGTTTTCGTATCAATATTTCTCCAGATTCTTCACTTATCCATATGCTAAGTAAGATCCCAGGAGTCTTTTACCTTAATGAATCCTTGCGGACCTGTCTCATGCTTAAGGTCTAAGATGTCTACTTTCAACAAAATTGGCTCTCATTGCCACCTATCTTCCCAAAAAAGAGCTAGATCCCCTTCTCAGGTTTCCCAAAAACTATTCTCTTGAACTAGGCTTCTATTCTCCCAGGCTTTGTTCCAGATGTATGAGCCCTTTATATTTCCCGACATTCTTATGAGATCCCTGGTTTGCCAGTAGCTTGCATATTTTTCTTTCTAGATATTTTCCCATTGGTTCTCTGGATTCTGAACCCAACACCACCATAGTTTGGCTCCTAAAACTTCTCAGTATTTCCTAATCATCCAAGCCTAGCCCTTCATGGCTTTTGGGTCTACAAATTTTTTCCCAAGACACTAAGGCCCATTTTTTCCTTGTTTCCTCTTTACCACAAAGGAAGTTTCTTTGGATATTTTTGAATTGTTGTAGGACTCCTTTTAGAGTAGGGAGGGTTGATAACATAAAAATAGGGATTTCTTGTAGAACAAATTTTGTAAGAACCAACCTTCTAGCAAGATTTAAAGATAGGTTGGTCCATTTATTGACTTTATCCTACAACTTATTGATCAAGGGTTCCCAAATGCTTTTTAGCAATGATTTAGCCATTAGAGGAACTCCAAAATATTTGTAGGGAAGGGAATCCCTTTGAAAGCTAAGAATTTTGAGACATTTTTCTGAATAGAAATATTGGTATTAAAGAAAAAGATTTTTGATTTGGAGAGATTAACCTCCATACCTGAAGCTAAGGCAAAGAGATTCAGAATTTTTTTGTAGGCTGAAGCTTCTTTGACTATGGGGACTCCCTATAGCATGGTGTCATCAACAAATTGTTGGTGAGTCAGGGCTTGACCATTCTCAGTTAGTTGTAGACCTTTAATCTTTCCTATTACTTTAGCATGCTTCATTGACTAGCCCAGTCCTTCCATCATGAGGATGGAAAGAAAGGAGGAGAGTGGATCTCCCTATCTAAGGCCTCTTGAGGGACTGAAAATCTCTGAAGGAGTGCCATTAACTAAAATAGAAAAACTGGAGGAAGTCACCAGTGCCATAACCCATCTGACCTAGTTATGATCAAATCTGAAAGCAATAAGAACTATTTTGATAGAGGACCAATTCACCTTGTCATAAGCTTTGGTAATATCTAATTGCATGACCATGCCTACCTTCCTCTTGCTAGTTAATGATTGAACCAACTCTTGAGCTTGAATGATGTTGTCCAGAATTTGTCTACTTTCCACATAACCTGATTGTTCCCCTAATACCAGAACAAGAAGTAAAGATTTGAGTTTGTTAGCCACTACCTTGGATATTACCTTGTAGACCACATTGCATAGGGTTATGGGTCTATATTTATCGGTGTTTGAGCAATGCCTTGTTTGGGGATTAGGGAGATGAAGGAGGTATTGAGCACTTTTAGAATGGTTTTGTTCAACCTGTAGCCCTCCACTACCTGCAAAATGTCTTGTTTAACTATATTCCAACAAGCTTTGAAAAAATCCACATTGAAACCATCCAGGCCTACTGCTTTGCCATTTTTCATATCTTTTAGGACTTCACTAACCTCCTCTTTCGTTACTAGCCTATGAAGGTTGAAATTATCCTCTCTAAATAACAATTTCGGTATGTTAC
Source organism: Pinus taeda (assembly GCA_000404065.3). Classification (NCBI taxonomy): domain Eukaryota; kingdom Viridiplantae; phylum Streptophyta; class Pinopsida; order Pinales; family Pinaceae; genus Pinus; species Pinus taeda. The sequence goes on along the minus strand of APFE030962688.1, from coordinate 69,567 downwards.
TAGTCACCTCCCTGATGAAGTGCTCTCTGTATGAATTTTTCTCTTGAGTTATACCTTGGAAGTGCTAGACTAACACAGCTTCTATTGCTTCATGGGAAATATGAAGCTCCCCCTCCTCATTCTTGATTGAAGAGATTCTGTTGTGAGCTATATTGGCAATGGTGGATCTATGAAAGAATTTGGTGTTACGTTCTCCTTCTTTGAGCCATTGAACTCTAGACTTTTGTCTCCAAAATATTTCCTCTTGTCTACATAGATTCTCCCATTCTTGATGATGTTTATCCACTTGATAATTTATGGCTTTATCAAAGCTTTGCATAATCAGAGCTTGGTTGAGAACTTGCATTTTATTTTCAACAGATTTTTTCTCCACAAAAATATTGTCAAAATCCTTCTTGTTCCAATCTTTAAGTCAAAGCTTGATGTGCTTTAGTCTTTTGTGAAGTAGAAACATTATTGTTCCCTATATCTACAAATATTCTAACCACCATTTCTCAATGTTGCTGAAGAAGTTTGGGTGGGATAGACATATATTCTCAAATTTGAAAGGTTTGTTCCTAAGAGTTCCAATGCCCTTAATTTCCCATTGAACCGACCAGTGATCTGAACCTCCAAAGGGGAGAACTCTCGTTGTTACTTCCTTATCTGCTAGCATAAGGTTTTCAGAGATTAGAAATCTGTCTAACTTTGAGGCTATATGGAGCTCTCCACCTCTTTTATTATTCCAAGTGTAGAGGCCAGTGTTCCTGCTAGTGTCAACAAGGTTCATATTGTTTGAAAAGGTTTGAAATGCTAAAGAGTCTTTACTTAGAGCTCTCGTTCCCCCTTTCTTCTCTTAAAGAGATTCGATCATGTTGAAATCACCTCCCGTGATCCAGGGTATTTCTGTATGTTTGTCCCTGAGATCCACAAGATAGTCTAGAAAAATGAGTTTGCCATCTGTTCTCTGAGGTCCATAAACATTTGTGACTAGAAAGGTATCCCTATCTCCTACTGGTTGAATCACCACTAATAAATAATTCCTGGAAACCTCAGCATCTAAAATGCCAATTTTTTGGGGATTCCAAAGAGTGACTATGCCCCTCACTGTGTTCTCAACTTTGACTTCTAGAAACTCAAATCTACTAAGCCATTTGCTATGAATTTGTCTTACTTTTTGAATGGAACATTTCATTTCTTGGATGAAGATAATATCTGGCGCTTCTTGTTTCATTCTATTACTAAGCATTCTCTCCGTTCTCTTACTCCCTATACCCTAATATTCCATGACGTAAACTTCATAGCTAAATATTTGTAATTCATCTTATGTGAATCTATCATTAGCTTTTCACACTCCATCAAGAGCTCATTCTACATTTTTCGGCCTCTTTTATTGCCTGGGTTTCTAGTAGCTAATCCCAGAGTCATTTTTATGGTTTTCACGCCTCTGTTGTCCTGCTTATCGATGATTTTTCCTTTTTCCAACTCCTTAGCCCGCGTTTTCCATAAAAACAACTGTTGTATTCTACTGAGCTCTTCTTGAGGTAACGAATCTACTCCTCCCATGGTTCCTTGTAACAAGAACCCTTCCATATCTAGATTTTCTTTATCAAGAATTTCCTGTAGTTCGTGGTCCTCTAGGTCCATCTCATTTTGGGTCATTTCCTAATCCATCTCCAGTTCTGCACCACTCATTATAGCTTCTTTTTTATAATCAATATCCTATGTTTGTTCCCATTGTTCTTCTTTCTCATTATCCTCAAGACTTCCTTCCATTGCTTGGTCACTTTTGACATCTCTTCATCTTCCTCAAGCACCTAGAATTTGTTTTGACTAATCTATTGTCCTTCATCTTGATGTTGTTTTTGTCCTCTTTTGCCAGCTTTACCTCGATTCACCACTTTCTGAAAGTTATCTGTTTCCTTCATTATGTTAGTTTTTCTCTTGGTTACCACTTTACTGAGCTGACAATCTCTTAAAAGGTGTCAATGTTCATGACATCTACATCATCTAAACAGACTGTGCTCATAGTCTACTATTTGCACCCATTCTTCATCAAATACTTCCAAGATCAACTCATCCGGTAGAGCTCCTCATAGATCCATTTCCACACATATTTTGGCAAAGGAAGTATATTTTCCCCTTCTTGTAGCTTCTGGAACTTAACAAAACGACCTAATTTGTTGCCTATGGCGGCCAACGATTCATTTTGCTAGTAATTAAGAGGTAGAGAATGGAGCCTTACCCAGACCAGTATTGAAGTAAAATTTTCACGTTCTGGAACAAAATTCATCATCCATGGCCGCATGTAGATTCTAGCTACTACATAGAAGTAAGACCCTTCTTCAAATACTCTATCCTTATCTTCAATATTTGTGAACATCACAGTAAAGAAACCCTTTGACCCAAGATGTAGATCAATGCTACCTTTAGGTTTCTAGTGGTATTTGATCCACAACTATAAAGATTTTTAAATGGGCCATAATCCCATGAATTTTCAGATGATAGCATATGTCTGCATGTGATCCCTGCGTGTCTGCAGAGCTGAATCATTTAAGATAACTCTGGGTGTGATATATGCTTTGGGTTTGCAGGGTCCCTTTTGTTTTTTGTCTTTAGTTCGCTATTTTTTGTCTTCTTCCTCCTTGTCTTTTTTGCCATTATTTTCCTTGTTTATGACCTCTCCTATCTCCTCATCCATGTCTCTTTTCCCATCCTCCATAGTTCCTCTAACCTTTTCTAGAGGTTTCTTGCCTCTATTGGCTAAGACCTCCTTATAGGAAGGAGTGAAGCTCCCTCCTCTGTGGTCCTCCATATGTATCCATGACTACAACTAACTGAAATCCTCGGTGTTCAGCCCCGCTGTGTTTTTTCTTCCCCTAACTTTTACCCACCCCTAAGTCAAACATAACCCTTACCTGGGTATTGGAATATATTCAAAACTAGGTCACTGAGAAGAGTTGGTTTTCCACTCTATGCACTTTTATCTTGTTTAAGAGTAGAGCATACCAATTGGAAGTGGGAGGAAGACAAAATAACATAAAGATTTAGTTCTCTGTAGTGATATCCTAATAGGCCACATATCTCAAGCAACTCCATAGAGAGTGTTTTATCCTTGATACATATATTATTACAATTCCAAAAAAAAAGAGAACATAGCGACCTCACCTTTTAGCTAAGCTTTCTCCTATAACTTTCATTAGAGAAAATTTGTGTTCATTGTGGTTGGTGTGCAATTGTGTTTGTTTTTCTCTATTTTATGAATTTTATTTATTTCATGCATAAGTGGAAAATCAACAATGAAAAAATATGGAAGCTATAAAAAATTAATCATCATATGAAAGGTTTTATTTTATTTTATGAGATCTATTATAATGAACTATCTAGTAGAACATACATGGTTTTTATAAACTAGAGATAGTAGAGCATTCAATATTTAGCCATTGCATTATTTATATGGATTGAAATTTCTATGGACTTTATTATGGGTTATCAAAATTCGGTAATAAATTTGTAATAATTGTTATAGTTGACCACTTTATCAAATATTCTTAATTTGTTCTCTTTAATACCCCTTCAAGGCCATTACAACTACATAATTATTTAAATTTGTATTATGATGTATCATTACACCATGTTCACTTTTAATTCTAGAAGGAGTTGATTTAGCTCTAGGACACTCAATTGAAACATAACACCACATACCATCACTAAATTAATAGTGAAGCTAAAATATGTCAATAAGTAGTTGTAAGGATATTTGAGGTGTGTTACTTTGGAAAGAAAATCGTGATGAGTCCAGAAGCTACCTCAAGTTGAACGCTAGTATATTATAAATTATCATGTTTCTGCTTAAACAAGTTTCTTTGATATTCTCTATGGCCAAATGCCACAATCATTACTATCCTATTTACTGCTAGTCTATAAGGTGTAGGAGTTTGAAAAGACCCTTGTAGATTGAGGAAACATTCTCTTCCCTCCCAATAATGATTAGGTGATAAATCAAAATAGGATCATCATCATTTTCAATGTCATTTTTATGAAATGATGCAGGAGCATTTAGCCCACTAATGTCATCATATTTTAGTAGACATAAGGGTATTGTGTTTTCAAGGGAGTTAGTCTCCTAAGTGTGAATTAATTTAATTATTTAGGATTTTGAGTGATTTTAATGAGAATAAGATTTAATTGAATATAGTGAGCCATATTTGTAAATGTTCTCAAATGTAGGAGAACATGAAGGATTTAGGATAATTGAGAGATGAGGGTATTTGAGAATTAATTGTAAAACTTAGATTAGGAGTTAGTTCGATTTTTTGGATTAGAGAGGATTCTTAGGGATGATGAAGAGATTTTAGGACTTTGTTGAAGAATTTATGGATGGAAACCAAGAATTGGTTTTAGAGTCCTTTTGTATAAATGTAAGCCTAAAAGGTAAAGAAAGAGGTTAGAAAGTTAGATGTTTTAGATAGGCTAGATAGATAGATAACGTGTGTTTGTAAGCCTATGGGCAAAGTGTGAAAAGAGGCCACAAATCAGAAGAATCGGGCTAGAGAGAGACAGAGAATCTCATTATGTAATTATTGTTTATATTTATATAATACAAAGGTTTATCCTGAAACTATATAAATGTGTGTGTTTTGAGTATTGAATGTTGTTTTATGAGTGAATCGAAATTCTGTATAATATATGTGTGTAGCCAGAGTTCTTTAGAATACACAGAGGAGAATAATGATTCGGAGGGATCATAACGGATCATCGAATCCAATTGAAGGATCAAAGTGAAGCTCTGGAGAGGTAGAAAAGTGAAAATTCGTGGAGTTAATCTCCAAGAGAGTTGATCAGCGGAGGGGTGGAAGAATGAAACCATTGAAGAAACTTGAAACCACAAAGAAAACACCAAAGAAACAAAGTAAAGTCAAATTAAAGGGACGAAAGAAGAAGCAAGTCATTGATGGATGGGAGCTAATGGATCTTGGAGATCGACGGATGAGGTTGAAGGAATTATGTGACCAATATTAAATTGCGTAGGATTGAGTTAAGGAATGAATGGTGGAGATTAACTGGAAGCGGTGGCAAAAGAAGAATCTGGATAAGCCATCCCAACCATCGATTGATACAAAGATTTACGGTCACTAGGCGCTAACAAGCTCAGGTGTTAGTTCTAAAGGAAGGCGGATTTATAAACAAAGGCGGGATATCGGATGGAGGAAACGTGGTAAGTGGTATTAGTGGGTAGTTTCCTTGTTCCATTAAGAAATTGACATGTAGATCAAGAGTGAAGAGAGAAAACCACTTTATCAGGAGGGTATTCTCCGTGGTTGTGTCTCACCCAAAATTGTTGTGAACTGTTAGATCCATTGAGTGCAGATCAATGATGGAGGACTATCGAGCAAGTTTGATTGATTGAAACTGATAGGGTTATACAGTTGTGGTTATTATATTTTGAGTTCCGAATGTTAATCGCATATCGAAGGAGATGGGAGAACACATGTTAATGTGACCTGCAGAGATGCAACTACGATTAGCGATAAAGGTAACCTGAGAAACTATGCAATAGATTTAAAAAGTGTGGAAAAGGTATGTTTTATGTATATTTCCCTTTTAAAGGCTTTATAATAAAATAATGCATGGATATGAAGGTTTTATGGGTTAAGTCTGAAGTAACAAAAGGTAATTGTCGAGTTTGGTTATATAAGCGGGAATAAGAACTAAAAAAGGTTTATGAGAGGTGATTAAGTCTCATAGAAAGGTGGTATAGTAAAGACTGCGCTATTGTAATCAATGATTCCATAGAGTTTAATAAAGGTGGCCTAAGCCATTGATGGTTGAAGATTTTGACTCGATAGTGAGTTAAAATTCCTAGGACAAATATGATTATGCATTGTACATGTATACTATGGGTGTAAGCAAGGGTAACCTTGTATCATTTGGTATCATAGTAGAATTGTAATTGAAACAATTGGTGTTAAACAGAACAAATAAATTCTATGTAAAAGAATTCGGAACAGAGCTATGTGTAAAGATGTTTATGCAAGTAGAGGGGATAATATTCTAATCTAATAAACAATAAACACACAAAGGTGATGTGTAAAAGAAATTGCACATGCAAGGAACATAAGACAATCTTTTTAAAGATCATGAAATGGTAGAACAAGATCATGCAGAGATCTTGAAGGTGAGGTGATATGTTTTGTTCTGATTTGAATATTGGAGAATGTGTGGTTGTTATATGATAAAAATGGGAATGTTTGTATTAAGAAATAAAGCCCACTGGTCAGCTCTACCAAAGAGAGCCTGAACCAGAAGAGTGTAGCTCTGCATAGCACTCTACATTATTCATCAACATTACACATTAAATAGAATACATTGTTTTAGGGAAGTTAGAACAACATCCTAATAAATAGAAACTAATTCCTATCCTGAGGCTATGTGAACCAACTCTACCTATTCTAGGATATTCTCCATTATCTTCGACACCCCTCCTTAATGGAGAATGGGTTCACATATATGCCTAACATCTCCCTAAGCATTTGAAATTTTAGTTTTCCAAGGGGCATAGTGAAAATGTCTGCAACATTATCACACGTATTACAATATTCCATCTTAATTTATTTATATTGGACTTTCTCCCTTACAAAATGGAATTGATTATCAATATGTTTCGTGTTTTTTTGAAACACCGGATTGTTGGCTAGCATGATTGAACTTTGATTATCGCATCTAATTATTGTTGCAACTGCCTATTCTTCCCCAACATCCTTCAGAAGTCTCCGCAACCAAACTGCCTTGCACGTTGTTGCACACATGGCTTGATACTCTGCTTCTGCTGAGGAAAAGGAGACTGTGTTTTTCTTTTTGCTGCTCCAAGTGATCACCTCGGGTCTAAGACTGAATGCATAACCTGTTACATATCTACAATCATTTATATTTCCTCCCCAATCTGAATCTGAAAATCCTTCTAGTCTAACATCAGAAGAGTCAGTGTAAATAATTCCATAATATACAGTACCTTGTAGATACCTCAAAACATTCTTCGTTGAGTTCTAATGGCTTCAAGTGGATTAGAGATAAATTGGCTTAACACACTGACTGTATAAGCCAAATAAAGTCTAATGGTGGTTAGGTAGATCAAACTCCCAACCAGTTTTCTGTAAAGTGTTTCATTCGCCGCTTTTGAGCCATTCTCACACTGCAATTTGATGTTTTGTTGCAATGGTACCGGTGCAGACTTGCATTGATTCATTCTAAACTTCTCTAATAGGCCTTTGACATAATTTTCTTGAGACAGAAACATATGACTTGAATCTCTCTAGATCTCGAGACCTAAATAGTATTTGAGTTCACCGACATGGTTCATCTCAAGCATCTGTGACATCTGTTGTTTGATTTCATCAATTAGATATATAACATCACCTGCAGTTATCAAATCATCTACATATAATGAAATCAGCACTATGCACTCTTGTTCATCTTTCATGGTTTAAAGATTAGGGTCATTCTTACTTCTATTATAGCTAGCCTGTAGAAAAGATGAATCAGTCTTCTCATACAGTGACCTGGGAGATTGTTTTAGTCCATAGATTGCTTTATTCAACCTACATACTAAATGTTCTTTTCCCTTCTAGACAAACCCTTCCGATTGCTCTAAATAAATCTCTTCTTTGAGTTCCCCATTCAGAAATCCAAACTTTACATCTAGTTGGTGCATCATCCAATGTTTCTTAGTAGCTAAGGCAATTAACATTCTGATGGTGTTCAATTTAGCTACAGGGGCGAAGGTTTCTTCATAATATATCTCTTCTTTTTATGTACACCCCTTTGCAACAAACCTAGCTTTCAGTTTATCTATAGTTCTATCTGCATTGATTTTCAGTTTATATAATCATTTGCAACCTATGACTTATTTTCCTCTAGGAAGTTCTACCAATTCCCAAGTGTTGTTTTTGATTATTGAATCATATTCCTATTCCATGGCTATTTTCCATTCATTACTTTCATTTGCTTCTTTATAACTAGATGGTTCCACCAGAGTTTTGTTCTTCCTTTTTGTTACTCCATTTTGCTGTGGAGCATGGGGTACTGTAAACTGCTACAAAATTCCATGATCTTTATAATATCTGATCAGCTCATCTTTCCTATATTATCCCCCTTGATCAAAATGGATAATTTTTATTTGTTTCCCTGTTTGTCTTTCAATCATATTTTTAAACTGCTTAAATTATTCGAATGGATGACTCTTCTTAACTAAGAAGTACACCCAAGAAAACTTTGTATAGTCATCAATAAATAGTAGGAAATACACTACACCTCCTAATGATTTAGTCAGCATGGGACCACAAAGGTCGGTGTGCATTAACTCTAGTATATCCCTCTATTTCTTTTCTACTCTAGTAGGGAATTCTTCTCTATGCACTTTTCCTAAAGTACAAGCATTGCAATCATTATGTACATGCTTTAGCATAGTAAGATATCTTACCATTTCTTTCCTTTGTAGTAACAGCAAATCATTATAATTGGTGTAGCCGAATCTCTGGTGCCAAAGCTCTTCTATAGCCAAAATTGCTACTGTTAATGCTTGAACTGGTGCAGGTCTCACATCCAGCATGTAGAGACCTCCTGTTTGGATTCTTGTAGGAATTGTTTTCATTCCATCTAGCAGATCCTTAATGTACAGTTAGATTTAAAGAATTCAACTTTCAAATCTTGATCTGTACTCATAGATACAGAAATCAAGTTCTTAGTTATGCCAGGCACATACATTACATTATAAATTTGTTTGATATTACCATAAGGTAGAATAACATAAACTTTCCCACATCCTTTGATTTAATGACTTTTGTCATCTCCTAGGTAAATCTGTGTGCCTTCATTGACCTCTTTAAAATCCTCCAGCTAGTGCTTGTTCCCTGTCATGTGAGTTGACGCTCCTGAATCTACATACCAAATGTCTGCATCAACATTTTCATTATGATCTGCCATGAACAACCTCAAATTCTGCACCTGATCACCATTTGTGAGATGAACTGCATGTCTTTTTTACTTTTTTTGTTCTTCATGATGCTTCTTTTTCCTACATTCCCTAGAAATATGACCAAATTTTTCACAATAAAACAATTTAATTTCGAAGTAGTTTTTATTCGGATGCATACCTTAAGTCAGATTTAGTTGTTTATGTGAACTTGCTCCTCTTTGCTATTTGGGACCTCCTTTCCCTTTGTAGAAGTTCTTCCTCGCCACTAATGCAATATCGGCACTTTGGGGATTCAGAGTTGATTTGCTCTCTTCTTCTTGCATCAGTATACCTGTCAGCTCTTCAAAATGTGGGATCTTCTCTCTGGAATTGATCCCAGTGATGAACATATGATAATCATAAATGACACCATTCATTGTAATGGTCACAAGATCTGTGTCATCCATTGTATGACCAATATCTGATAATTTGTTTTTCAGATCCTTGATCCTTCCTACAAATGAAGCAATCATTTTATTCTCCTCCATCTTCATGGACAAAATCTTACCCTTGAGGAACAAAAGACGATTTGAATTTTTGATCTCGTACAATTCCTTTAGAATTCCCTAGATCTCATTAGCTGACTTACCTTCTCTGATGTGTGGTATAATACAATCTTTCACTCACATATTTAACATTGTCCTTGCTCTACTTTCTCGTTTCTCCCAATTTGGGACCAATGTTGATCCATCCATGGGCCTTGGCTCATCCTCATTCACAATATGCCAAGCACTTTGCGCTTCTAGCAGAGTCTACATATTAAACTTCCAGTTTGCATAATTGGAACCATTGAGCTTGTTATTCTCGTTCATGCATGATTCAAATATGTTGTTATTCATCTTGGCGATTTAGAAAATAAAACTTTGACAAGTAAAAGATGTTAAATTTACCCAAGATCTATGAGAGAGACAGATCACTATTGTTAGATCTCGCAACACAAGCGTAGATCTCCGTGGCTTTCTTCTCATCCTTTAGACAACCTCTTGTTGTCAGCTACAACCTTGTTCTTGGCTTCCCCACTGAGCTTCTCTAATAGCTACAACCTTTTTGTTGGCTCCCTTTGCAATTTCTTTGATTTACATGATCGTCACTGATATTTTCCCAGTATCTAAGACTAGTCACTGAAATACGCCCAATTTTAGAGATCGTCACAATTTTTCATCAGTTTTCCATGATCGTCACGGCTGTACACCTGAAAACTACGACGATTAAGAAATAAAAAATTCTGGAGGTGCAAGAGTGATCGTTGCGGCTATCCACATAAAACCTTTGACGATTTAATAGTGATCGTTACAGCTATCCACTCAAAACATGTGATGATTTTGCTTCAAATAACCACCCACCATCTAGTGTAGAGGTTCCTTGGCCCTGACACTCTGATACCATGATAAAAATGGCAATGTTTGTATTAAGAAATAAAACCCACTGGTCAGCTCTACAAAAGAGAGTCTGAACTAGTAGATTTTGGCTCTATAGAATGCTCTACATTGTTCATCAACATTATACATTAAGTAGAATACATGGTTTTAGGGAAGTTAGAATAGAATCCTAAGGAATAGAAAGTAATTCCTATCTTGAGGCTATGTTAACCAACTCTACCTATACTAGGATATTCTCCATTATCTTCAACATTATATTGATACACAGGTGACAACATAAGGAGGTGAGAAAGTTGTAGCAATAGCCTAAGAGCAAGGAGTGCTTAAGAGAAACTAAGGACAACTTCCAACTGTGGGTTGGTAGAAGTTGTTGAGGCACCTCCACAATTGTGATTGTGGGTAGAGTTGTCTTAGAGATAACAATTCTAGCCAAAGAAGCGTTGGGTAGAATTGTTAGTCAGTAAGAGGTTTGAGGAAAGAACCAGAGAGATGCTAAAAGACTGAGTTCAAAGGGGAGAAACTTAGTGAGGAATATCTAGCAAGGAGAGGACTTGTTACTACAGAGCTATTGTTGCAGATCACAAAGGAAAATCCATAAAGGATGTGGGTAGAATCTCCAAGGTAATGAAGGAAGCTGGTAAGAATATCTAAGTGAAAGAAGAAGTGGTCAAAACCAAGTATTTCATGGTGATTGAAATACAAGAGGACAATTGTGTTCTTGAGAAGTGCATATGAGTTAAATCCTAGAAGGAGAAGAGAAAAGTGTTCGAAGAAGGTTCCAGAGATAGAGAACCAAGTGCTTTCCAAAAGACCGAGTACAAAGGAGAGCTTGGTGAGGTAAGTGGCAGCAGGGAGGGATTGCTGTTGTGGAGGCTTTAATGCAGCTCATAGTAAGTGAGTGAGGAGCTCATGAAGATAGATAAGAAGATGGCTACCAATAGTCATAATAGAGGTTTTGAGGAAGACCACAACAGAAGAAAGATGAAGAAAGAGGATGCCAAGGAAAATGGAAAAAGGATGAGTCAAAAGGAAATTGACAAAGAGATTGCAGAGATGAAAGAACAATTCGATGTATTGATGAGGATACTAGAGGAAAGTCAGAGACAAGGTTGGATATTAAAGAAGAAGCCAGTGAAGTGGCATAATTTGCAGAGAAGGCTACATCAAAGGTAAGTAAGGTGGCTGATGGGAAAACTCATAGAAGCTGAGTTGGAAATGGAAGTGTCCATTTGTAAATGAGAGCATGGTGAAGTTTTGAATGAAGATGAAGACTTGAAGACTAAAACTTCAAGTGAGATAAAAGGATCACAAGATTTTAAATCTGAAAATATTTTTATGTTTGCAGGAGAAATATGTGAAGGACGACAAATTGTTGATGTTAGCTTAAAGAGGGAAGACAATAGGGATAATCTAAATTTTGTTTTAAAAGAGAAAGTAAAGAAGGATATTAAGAAACCAAGTAAAGGACTTAATTAGATTAAGGAGAAGACCATTGAAATATTTCTAAGTCATGTAAAGGACTTGGAACAACACGAGGAATTGGTGATTGAATCATCAGATGAAGTCATGAGGTCTTATGGTTTTATAACTGACAAGGTGTGTGTGAATGTAGGTATTACAGAAGACAAACCATTTTATGGAATTGTCTCGAATGAAGCTGAAAATTTCCAGGTAAAGTATGATGATCACTACCTTTAAAAGGAAGATCAAGTTGAGTTATTACAGCATAAAGAGTTCATAAATTCCGTGCTTAATGGAGGAAATATCTTCAGTAGAGATGAGACAGTTATTTCCTATGATAAGAAATTTTCTATTGAAGAGGATAACGAGGAATTGATTTTCTTAAATGATCAAAGGGAGAGTGATGGACAAACATCTAAAACTATCAAAGGGATAGAGGATCAGAATTTTATTCTAATCAAGAATGAAGAAATCGTGTCAATAAGTTATGCCTGTGACAAAGAAGAACATAGTGAGGACAGTACAGTACTTTTGGAAGAAATTCCAAGCAAGATGGAAAATTTGTGGCATGAGTTAAGTCTTTTGGGAAAAAGGCTAGAAGACAAAAGGTAAGTGTTCAGGTTGTAAAATCAGAATAGAATGAGAATGAATAAGTTCACTACAATGGGCATGGATAGAAAGACATCATTAGAACAAATGGTGTGGAGGAGAGACTAGTTGACAGTCTCATGAATTCTTTTGAGAATTCAAACGAGCATACTAATGTGCTGATAGACAAGGAGAAAAGAGAGCAACAAACTGAATTGTTGCCAAAGGAGGAAAATTCCTAGAAGCCTTATGCTTTTTATTTTAATAATTGTTTTGTGAGTGAAGGTTTAGTTGAAGATGCTGGAGGAATTTTGGCATAGATAAGCAGCCAAATAAAAATGAAAGAAGAAGATTTTGTGGAAGAATTTAATCCATCGAACAAAGATGTTCAATTGTTGAAGAGAATGCTGGAAAGTCATGATTCAGTGCAGATAGAAATAATCATGAAAAAGGGTAAGGATGAAAGGGAGGCAGTAAGCGTAGAAGTCAAAGCAAAAGTTGGAGCAAGATAAAGAGTAATGTATAAAATGGTAGCAAGGGAAAAAGTAGAAGAAAAAGTAAATCAACAACTACAAAGTGAAAGTAACCAACAGAGGTTTGATGAGTTAATGGACAACAACAACAACCTCAAGCAAAGAGAAAGAGGAAGAAATAAGAGGCAGAAGATGGACCAGCCTAAGGATGAACTGGAGACAAAGATTGAAGAATTATGGGAGTTGATGATGAAACATTCCATGTGGAGGAAATTGATAGCAATAGGAAGGATGATCAATCAGAACTTGAACCTGATTGATAAGGAGAGGAAGATGAAATAGAATACCATAAACATACAACAACAACAAAGGTGCAAGGCATTTGGGCAACTACAAACTAAGGTTTGGGACCCTAGAGGTTTTCTATCAACTTATGAAGACACATGATCAGGAGATCATGAAATTTTTTTACTTTGGTAGTCTGATGCAGGAGCATTTAGTCCAATAATGTCATTATATTTTAGTAGACATAGGGGCAATTTGTTTTCAAGGGAGTTGGTCTCCAAAGTGTGAATTAATGTAATTATTTAGGCTTTTGAGTGATTTTAATGGGAATAGGATTTAATTGAATATAGTGAGGCATATTTGTAAATGTTATCAAATGTAGGAGAACACGAGGGACTTGGGATAATTGAGAGATGAGAGGATTTGAGAATTAATTATAAAACTAAGATTAGGAGTTAATTCATGATTTATGGATTAGAGAGGATCTTTATGGATGAGGAAGAGATTTTAGGATTTTTTTGAATAATTTAGGTATCTAAACTAGGAATTGGTTTTAGAATCCTTTTGTATAAATGTAAGCCTAAAAGGCAAAGATAGAGGTTAGAAAGTTAGATTTTTTAGATAGGCTAGATAAATAGCTAAAGTGTGGTTGTATAAGTATGGGCAGAGTGTGAAAAGAGGTGACAAATCAGAAGAATCGGGACAGAGAGAGATAGAGAATCTCATTCTATAATCGTTGTTTATATTTATATAATACAGAGATTTATCCTAAAACTTTATAAATGTGTGTGTTTCGAGTATTGAATGTTGTTTTATGTATGAATCGAAATTCTATATAATATATGTGCACAGGTAGAGTTCTGTAGAATACACAGAGGTGAAGAATGATTTGGAGGAGTCATAATGGATCATCGACTCCAATTGAAGGATCAGAGTGAAGCTTTGGAGAGGTAGCGAAGTGAGAATTCATGGAGTTAAGCTCAGAGAGAGTTGAGTAGTGGAAGAGAAAAAGAATGAAACAATTGAAGAAACCCAAAACCATAGAGTAAACACTTAAGAAACGAAGTAAATTCAAAGTAAAGGGATGAATGAAAAAGCAAGTCATCGATGGATGTGAACCATTGGATCTTGGAGATCAATGGATGAGGTTGAAGGAATTAGGTAGCCAAGATTAAATCACATAGGATTGAGTTAAGGAATGAACGGTGGAGATTAACGGGAAGTGCTGGTGGAAGAATAATCTGCAGAAGCCATCAAAACCGTCAATTGATACAAAGACCTACAGTCATAATGGGCAGGTTATCAGGCGGAGGAAAAGTGGTAAGTGGTATTAGAGGATAGCCATCCAATTCCATTATTAACATGTAGCACAAGAGTGAAGAGAGAAAACTACTTTAGCGGGAAAGTATTCTCCATGCTTGTGTCTCACTCGAAATCATTGTAAATAGTTAGATCCATTGAGTGTAGATCAACGATGTAGGACTATCGAGCAAGTTTGATTGATTGGAACCGATAGGGTTATATAGGTGTGTTATTATATTTTAAGTTTTGAAGGTTAGTCGCATATCAGAGGAGATGGGGGAACACATGTTAATGTGACCCACGGAAATGCGACTGTGATTAAGCAATGAAGGTAACCTCGGAAACTATGCAATGTCTTTAAAAAAATTATGTTTTATGTATATTTCCCTTTTAAAGGTTTTATAATAAGATAATACGTGAATATGAAGGTCTTATGGGTTAAGTCCAAATTAACCAAAGGTAAGTGTGGGATTTAGTTATATATGTGAGAATAAGAATTAAACAAGGTTTATGAGGGGTGATTAAGTCTGATAGAAAGGTGGTTTAGTAAAGACCGGGCTATTGTAATGAATGATTCCATAGAGTTTAATAAAGGGGGCCTAAACCATTGATGGTTGAATATTTTGACTTGATAGTGAGTTATAATTCCTAGGACAATTATGATTATGCATTGTACATCCATATTGTGGGTGTAAGCAGGGGTAACCCTACATCATGAAAGGAATCATGTGTTCCTCCATATATGGCCTTGTAAGACAACTTTAGTTAAACGAGACCACCACTACAAGCTTTCTCCAAATTTTTATGGTTCATGTAAGGTCCTCAAACATATTGGGTTAACAACTTACGAATTTTGAATGTCTTAGCCAATTAAAATTCATCCAATCTTTCATGAATTTTACTTAAATATGGTTATCTCTAATTTTTGTATTGAAACATTGCATTTGGTTGTAGGAAAATGATGTCCTCAACAAAAGAGAATGGTGTCTCCATTAGTGAATTATATAAGAGTAAATAGTACAATGGAAGGATATGTATTTTGTGTGTGTTCCATAAGGACAATGGTGTTTTATAAAGGTGAATTTATGTTAGTGTCCTATTGTAAACCACTTAAGTAATAGAATGGTTTATTTTTATTGAAGCCATGTATATTAAAAAATACCCATGTAATAGATATTGTTTGAAAGCAATAATTTTAAGAAGGCTTGCAAGAATGTTTCTTCAACCAAAAATTTCCATTAGTAGAATTTTCCTAAGAGGTTAAATAAAAAATATATAATAAAGTGGAAGCAAGTTAATAGAATGTCATGTGATTCATATTGTAATTAAAGCTCTCTTCATCTATAGGTTCCCCCCTTAAAGAAACAAGATAATATTTATTTTATTAATAAAGGTATTGCTATTTGTAGCCTTCATATTCTTTTACAAATATGTCATTTGTACTCTATATCTTGTTATCTTACATTAGTTCTACTATGAATCTTTTATTTTTCTAATATATAACATCACACTATATGAAAATGGAGTTACCTTTAAGTGATATGAAGAAGACATGATAATCGTTATAATTATAATTTCCATTAGCTTTATCAATGTAAATAATGAAAGAATTTTTTTTACTTTTTAGTTTGGTACAAATTATTACAAATCATCTACAAAAGAAATCTTTCAAAAACATTTAACGTTGTTTCATTTTTTCTGATTTAGTTATGAGAGGCACCTATTATGTGTTTATATATATATTTCTATTATTTATTCACTATAGATTTGAAGTTAAAATAGATTTATAAAAAATGTCAATTTGTTAAACATAAAGAAAAGACACATTCCCTTAAATGAGGTAATAGACTGTTAAATTGTTGAAGACTAAAATTTTTTTTGCTTCTAATAATTAAAATATGATAACTATGATTTAAATGAGAGAGTTGATGATTGTGTGTATCTCAGTTAAACAAACAACTATTTGTTCATTATTCCAGTCTAACGATACTTAGTTTTTGTAGTGGATTTCCTATGTTATCATTTTCCGGATTTATTTATTTTAGAAAGTTCAACTCCTGAAACACTGGGGAGAAGGTATTTTCTCGACAAATGCGTTGTTTGTGGGCATACAAGATAATATAGAAGAGACATACGAAAATCATGGAATCAAAAGAGCAAGGATCGATGGACTTGAATTTAAAGAATGGAAAGGAGGAAGAGAATGACCTTGTGGAGGATATGGCAGTGCAAGACACTGTGAACATTTTAAATGCCTTCAGCGGTGAGCAATTGATGGATCTTGTGAGAGGCAATGACTAAGTGCGCTCCATCGCTGTAAGGAACACTGCGCTCAAAAAATTATTTGTGCACGGTCTAGGCCAACGTTCTGGTAGACATGGAGGCTGGTGCTCTTGTACGTTTGTTTTCACAGTATGGCGAGATCGAAGGGGACCCAAAGGGTTTAATAAGAATACTGGCAGGTCCTGTGGATATGCCATCTTTATTTTCCAGATGGTAGAGGCGGCCAATCATGCCTTAGAGGAGCCCATTAAATTGACATAAAACGGTCATCAGTTGTATTGCAAATTAGCCAATGAGAGTCGGATGCTCACGCCCAATCATATCAACTCCTCCATCCATCAGTTGAGTTTTATTTTTGGTCAAGGGTTTGGTAATCCTGCCGTCGATGTTAATCAGGGGTGGAGTCCATTTTAATCCAAATCATGCTATTCATAGTTATGGTAACTCAAATCCAAGGGCTTTTAATATTTATCACTACAGCGTGCCAGAATTTGTGGGCTATCCAGCTGAAGGTTATCGCTATACGCATGGAGTCCCAGCGAGTTCGGGTTCTCCTCAATCGTTGTTGACTGAATTTAGGGAGGACGGCAGCCGTCCTGTCTCTTCCAATCCATCTCAAAATAGAGTGGTTTGAGCTTTTATGTAGATGTAGGAGGATTTTGTAAATCTCTAATCTCTTGCAGCTCATGAATGTAAATGATGTAAATCTTTAATCTCTCTTGCTTTTCATGATGTTTAGTTTTGTTTTATATAATTAGAAAATAATACTCTAAAAATGGTCTTTTGGTTCCATAATCTTTATCTTTTACTAATAAAAATCTTTTACACTAACTTAAAAATATATATATATATATATATATATATATATTATATATATATATATATATTATTTCTATTATGATATTTATTTAAATTTTATTTAAAATTAAAAAAAAAAAAAATTACACTTTCAATCAAATTATTTATTTAAAATAATTTAATATTCCCTAACACCATTATAATTCAAATCTCTTTATTTTTAAGAGTGTTCTTATAATTCAAATCTCTTTATTTTTAATAGTGTTCTTGTTAGGTTCCCTAATTAAAATTCATGGCTTTTGGTGTTGGATATGAAACACAATTCGTATTGATGGTTGGATTTTAAACACAAGCTTAAAATCTATGTATAAAAAAATTACAATAAAAAAATTTAAAACTATGTAATACAAAATTTATCTGAAAGCAAGTTTAATATTGTCTATTTTGGCATTTATATAATTGTTCATATATTTATAAATGTCATTTCATGGAAAATTTTAACTATATGAATGTATACATCACTATTATTTATAAAGCGCATAGAACATGACTTTCATGGAGATGTATCCCCACTTTATTATGAAGATTCTTAATCTTTAAATAGGCTTTGTTACAATATCATTGTACAGTGTAAAAAACCATAACTCACTTCATAGGACATTTGTGGATATAACATTTTTTTTTCAAATTAATCAATTTAATTAAAATAATAAAACAAAAATCGCTACTTTGGAAATAAATCTCAACTCTTGATTTCTATATGATACTATGAACCTTCTAAAATAATCCATGGGAATCAAATCTCTACCATCTAGCTCATAATTATTAACCAGCCTAGATCCATCTTAACACTGGATCTATCAAGTGCCTAGAGGGATCAAATCTCTAGAGGTGCAAACATATGTTTTGAGTGCAAAACTTGAGGAAAGGTTTGCACCTCGAGAGATTTAATCCTTTTCGCCCTTGATAGATCTGGTCTTAAGATGAATCTAGGCTGGTTTCAATTGTGTCTAGTCATACAAAATTTGTTGAACATTAAATTATTTTGATCATTTCAAATATGCTAAATATTTCTAAGATTAATTTGACCAATTTAATTTAAAATTTGCTTAGTTACCCCAGTTTGTTGAGATGAGGGAGACTATTAGTAACTTGAATGATGAAAAATAATGAAATACAAATTTTGAGTGCAAAGTGTCAATGTAGCAATTTTGATAGATAAAAAATTTGAATACTAAGAGTATAGTCAATTACAAACAATATTCATTACAATGAATCTAAAACTATTTCCTTCTACTGTTCCTATTGTCACACCGATTAGTTTTTCCATTTTCTCACATCGGTCATATGAAAAGAGTAGTTGGAATCATAGACCATTCTAATATTTAACTCGAGCTATTGTAGTAAAAAACATACCATACCTTGTCTTTGTTGCTCTCCAATATGAATTTTAGTTTTTTGTAATTCAATTGTTGTGACCTATGGAGTGTTCAACCCCAAATAATTTTCAATGGTAGTTATTTTCTATTACCGCCTTTGAATGCAAAGTAATTAACAATGTTGAATGATGGGAATAATAAGGATCTAGTCAACTATAAATAGTTCTCCAATATGAATATTAGTTTTCTGGTAATTCAATCATTGTGCTTTATGGAGTGTTAAACCCCAAAAAAATTTCAATGGTAGTTATTTTCTATTACCGCATTCGAATGCAAAGTAATTAACAATGTTGAATGATGGAAGATGGGATTTTCTTGTGGTATTAGTAGGGGAAAAAAGTATATAAGGAGAAGGAGATCAAGTAGGTAAGTGTGCATTTGGATGGTTTATTCATGTGTGATATAATTTGTAGCATGTGTGCACCAGGGAGAAAGGAAAAAGCTCAAATATGAGAGATATGAAAATGCATTGAATACTAATGGATATACTTGACTAACTTATTTATGTTTGAGTACTTAACGATGCAATATTTGTGATGACTATGATCTCAATATGTTTGGAGTGATATGTGACTTTAATAGAATATGTGTTGAGATCTAGGTTTGTCATGTGTTATGAATTGTAGCAAAGAGTTGATTCAGTAATTAAAGAACCATATGTAGGTTTTCTTCTAGATAGTCGCATACATACAGGAATATGCTTCACAGTAGTCACGTATATATTCTAAGATAATCTTCCCTTAGATTGTTGCTTGATCTAGGTTGTTTACATATGTTTGTATCTCAATTGATATGATTATTTTTTGTTGATTGTCAATTATGTCTTGATCAGAATAAGTTGATATATGATTGTGTTGCTGATTGGTTATTGAATGGTGACTTGGTATAGAATGGAATGACAGTATTGTTGAGGAGGATAATTGGCATGTTAGTATATTGGTTTGATCTGGTTTAGTGACTGGAATGCTTTAGTGGTTCAGTTTATATACAATATTCAATTGATTCACTTTTTAGGGATTCAATTATTTAATATTTTGTGAATTGATATCTATACGGAGTTTTTATTCACAAGAAACAATTATATACGTGGATCCTTCTTATGTCAGTCACATATATATTTAGATTTTAGTTTGATTGGGGTTTGCAGTGTTGCTTGATTATGACAATTGACAAGTTTTGTTATATTTGTTGTTGTATGTCAACGATGTCTTGATCTTAATGGGTTGTATATGTTGTGGATTAATTGTGCATTGATTTGATTTGGTTACAGTGGTTCGTTCAGTATTCAGTGGCTTGATGTTTCATTGATTTAGTTGGCTTACAATGCTTTAGTGAGTCAAATTTTGAGATTCAATATTTTAGTTTGGCATATTGGTTTGGGCTTATTCTTAGCGTTGGTCTATTGTGAAAATATGATGAAAGGTGGCATGCATGTTCTTATGATTGGTTGACATGTGGATCTAGTATGAAATATTATAAATCATGGTCCACGAGGGGTGCTTAGGTTTGGAGACTTCATTAAGGGAGCTAGAGCTTCCTTGAAGTGATAGCTAGTAAACTTATTCAAAGGGGTAGGTGATCCCTTCTAGTAGGAGTTGATAAACATGATCATGAGGATTTAGCTCCCTTCAGGTGGGTACTGGAGAACCAATGGAGGTTATAACCTCCTACATGTGGGTGCTTGCATGATAGTAAGAGTTTACACAAATACAAGATGTAATGAAGGTTTTCTTTATAATAAAATAAGAAGAGAAATATGACAACAATGGTGATTTTCTCCCACAATGGGTTTCGAACTAAAAACTTGGTGTCCATATGTGTTGATGTGTTTCTTATGTGTTGATGATTTATCTTCTCTTTATTGATCATGGTTACTACTTATTAAATGGATAATGAAATAATGATGTATTCGTTAAAGATAAACATTTGATGGAACATATGAAAAATTAGTTTTCTGGATATACACAATTTTCATTCACTAATTTGTGTACCCACACAAGTTATATGAATATAAATATCATACAAAATTCTGAATATGATATTGGAAGTTAAAGTGAATTAAAAATATTGATTCACCCCCTCCGACCCCTTAGTATTTTTCCTAACAATTTAGAAAAAAAATATGTAACTAAACAAAGTCAGTTAAGGAAATATGAAACTTTCAAAAGGAGAGGTAATTGAAGTGTGAAAATGGAGAATTTCGTATTTGAAGGAAGAATCTGGATCAAAGTGAACAGTTGATGAATAAGGGGAATGAAGTCTTTTGTATTTTTTGTTTGTAAAGTAGCAGATGGGATTGGTGTCTCTTATAGTTCGGTTGGTTCATGTAAAGAATAATATGTTAAATAAGTTTTGTGCCTTTCTACTTGAAGTGTTTCCGCATATATCTCTATTTCATGTTCTACTTATGAGATTGATGTTTTTTGGTGCTTGAATGCTTTAATTAAGTAGAATTTCTATTACACTGATTCAACCCCACCTTATCAATGTAATTGTGAACCCAACAATGCATCATATTTGTCGTAGCAATATCATTCTTGCATTATTGCCATGACATGCACTATAGTAAAGAAGAAAATATTCTCATTCATGAATGAGGAAGAATAGCTACCAGAAAGCGTGTTAGAAAATATGTGAAACTAGAAAGGGAGGTACATGAACTAAGCACACAAATTATGATCCTAGGACTCAAAGGGGGAGGTAGAAAGTAACAACCCACTGAAGAAAACAAGAATCTCAAGTAGGATTTAGAATAAGCTAAAAGGAAATTACACTCAAGGTTTAAAAAAATGGAATTGTATAGATATCACTAGGTCCATGGCTCATATTTCAATGGAGATGGTAGAATAAATATGTTTAGCCAAAATACACACTTTGTTCCTCAATGAATAATGGTGTAAGCATAATATCACCAACCTTGCACACTCTAGGAGTTTGACCTTCAAATTGTTGAAGAAATAATGCAAGTGGTCCAATACAAAAACATATAAGAAAAGACCAGACTCTATGAATTCTATCTCCATAATCTCATGCAATCTCAACTACATACTTGGTATTCAAACCCTTACATTGGGATGTATAGCTAATGGTTATGGCCTCATGGTTGAGGCATGAAGATATGAGATCTAAGAAAATGAAGAGGCATAAACAAGAGGAATTATATAATTCACGTTGGGTAAGGAATGCACCATACAAACTTAAGGTTATCCTTGCAACTCATTAAATTTTTCCATCGCATAAGGTGCTTTCCCCCAATTGGAAAAAAAGAAAATAAGAGTTTGTGTCCCACCTAGAAGACATACTCAAATTATTAGGAGAGCAAGCTACTTCGACTTGGGAAAGGAGGTGGAAAAATTTTCCTTATAGCCTCCAAGTCCATAAAGCTCACTCTACCCTCCAATTGTAAGTTATTATAGCAAGATATTCATGGTAAAATAAATAAATGCAAAATTTGGGAAAAATATTAGTAGCATTGAAATTCAACCAACCTTTCTTACCTATATGAATCTTGAGTTTCATCAGGAAGCACAAGACAAATATTTTAAAAGTATTAAGCAAGCACCAGGTTTTTATTATCTAGGAGAATTCACTAGGAATTTAGCTTGTTACGAGAGGTCGGAGTACAAAGAAAATTATGATCAAGAGGACCAACAATATGATCAATAAGATTAACATGTACATTTTCTCAGGGATGGGAAGTCATATATGTAATGTTAGGATATTCTGACACATAGGAAATAGTTAAGTTCAACTTGGTCTAGTATAGAGTTAGGTATAGAGATAGGTAAAGTGTGTTTCTTTACCGTTGTACATTTTGTAACTTACAATCCGACGGTCACGATATGTAGTGATCCGACGGTTCATTCTCTCCTCGGTATTACCGACACTTGATCCGTGGCTTGACACCCGATTGGTCAATGAATTCTATTTAAAGCACATGGAGGGTCATTTGTAGGTTCACCGTGCATGAGAGAAGCTTATGTAAATTTTCATTCTTTTATTAATAAATTGCCTGTAGTAGTCATGTTGGCGCAGGCCGTGGACTGTTTCCCCCTCTGAGGGTTTTAACCACGTCAAAATACTAGTGTATTGATCTGTGATCTGTTTCTCAGTGGTGTCCTTTTGGTGTTCTGTCTGAGGAACTTACCCTATAAATTCCTACATGGTATCAGAGCTATTTGAGGGCCGCGTCCATTGGTGATCCAAATCTGAAGCCGGTAGAACTGCATGCGACTGTCATTTCTTATATCTACTGTTTCTGACTGCTTTCGGGCCGAGAGGACTACTCTGTTGTGTTCGGAGCATCTGTTCCAGTGAGGAACCCCTTTCGTTTCACGTGAAAAGGTTTCCGGTAGCCCTATCTGCGTCATTTTTAAGATCTGGAGGTATACAGTGTTTATCTGCAGTTTATTGTTATTTTCTCTCTGGTTATTTCAGTTTTTGTTTATTTAAGCTTTTTTATTACTGGATCTATACCTTTCATTTCTATGTATGCTCTTTGCCCTGTGACTCTATGCGATCTGGGCAAATCAGAAACAAAAAAGGAAGGTTTTTTTCTCTCATGTGTATGCTCTTTTCCCTGCACCTTAGTTTGATCTTGGAAAATCAGAAACATTGAGAAAAATATTTAGTTTCCAGTTAAAGCTAACTTCGAGCTGTAAGGTTCGTTTTTCTTTGCATATTCATGTTGGGTTTTGTGTTTTTGTTTTGTAGGAAAAAAGAGCTTTCTCAAGGCAAGCACGCAACCCAAGGCCCCCCCCTCTCTCTCTGTCAAATTTTTTGTATAGCTCAATTGGTTCAAAGCTATTTTAAGAGAGTAGAGGCCTTGGGTTCAAATCTCCATTTTGTGGGGGCGTTTTTTTCATTCCCGCACATTCGCGCACTTTGCCGACAACTTCAACAATATTTTTTCAAAAAGCCATAACTTCTTCATTCGGAAGCCTTTTTCAGAGCCGTTTTTTTTAAAACAGCCTAATTTTTTGAGATCTATCCATTTGAACACTTACTTTCAGCATCTTCAGCTTCAGTTTTGTTTTTAAAATGGAAAGTCCATGCCAAGTCATTCTTGACAGCATTAACTACTTCCAATGGGTATCCTACATGGAAGATTTACTTAGAAGTAAAGGTCTCTACAGAATAGCCATGGGCCAAGAGAAGAAACCAAAAGATGAAGACAAGGTTGCAAAATGGGAAAATAGACAAGATCAAGCACAGGGTTTGATAGGGATGTCTATTTCTCCTGATCTTAGATTCCATATTGCAGAGCTTGATACTCCTCATGAAGCATTGGAACAAATCACTAAAGTTTTTGGGATTAAAAATGAAATTAGAACCCATCAACTTGAAAATGAGTTGCTTACATTGGATCCTAATAATTTTTCTTGCATTGAAGATTTCTTGTCCAAATTCAAGGCCCTTAGATATCTCTTGGAAGGTGTTTAGGTTAAGAAAGAAGATAGTAACCTTATTTATTCCATCCTTACTAAGTTGGGACCAGCCTACTCTGTATTTGTTTCCACCTTCCATTCTACAAGGGAAGCTTTCATTTGTCAAGGAAAAGACTACAAGGCCCCTTCCTTTGACTCCTTTTGTGATTCTTTAATAAGAGAACAAGAAAAACTCTTACACCTTGGTCTTCTTAATCTTGGAAACTCTTCCAAGAAAGCGTTAGCCGCCCAGCAGCAACCAAATTTAAAGTATCCTAAAAAGTCATATCCTAAAAAGAATGGTCCTAAACCAAACAAGGGTCCTAAGCAAACTCAATCTCAAAATGAAAGATCATTTCAGCAAAATGATAAGACCAATAAAAACAAATGGAAGAAGACTGATAGACATTGTAACTTTTGTAATCGAGATGGCCACTTAGAATCCAAATGCTTTAAGAAGATGGAAGCCTTGGAATCCGCAATGAAGAAACATAACATCCATGTGGAGCATTCTTCTACTTCAACTTCAACTTCATCTTCAGGAATGGCACTTTCTGCATGTCGTTGTCAATCATCTCAGTCTGGTTATGCATTAAATGTATCTTCTTCTTCTCATTCTCATGAGTGGCTCATTGAATCTGGAGCCTCTTATCACATGGCCAAAAACAAAGCCATGTTTTCTTCTTTACATGATTGTAACACCAAAAATATATATGTTGGTGATGATAGATATCTTAATGTTGTAGGGACTGGAACTGTTCATCTAGACAATGGTCAGTTTAATGATGTATTATGTGTTCCAACCTTATCCAGCAACCTTCTATCTGTATATCAGATAACTCATTCAGGTGAAGGTAAAATTGTTGAATTTTCACCTCATGATGTTGTAATCAAGGATCTAAGAGATCCTAAACAGATTCTAGCTACTGTATTGCTGATGATTCCACAAGGTTGTATAAGTTTCACAACTTTGGGTCATCAAATCTTCCCTCAGTATTTGTTGCTCATAATGATGAAGTGAGCAAACTTTGGCATGAGCGATTTGGTCACTTAAACTATCGCTCCCTTCAGCATCTATGTAAATAAAATATGGTGACAGGTCTTCCTATGGTATCTTGCAGAGATGGTGTTTGTTCCGGATGTGTACTCGGAAAACATCATCGGGACAGTTTTGAAAAACGTGCCTCTTGGCACGCCTCAGCCCCTTTACAGCTTGTGCATAGTGATTTGTGTGGTCCACTTCCTGTTGCTTCATTCTCTGGCTGCAAGTATTTCTTAACTTTCATTGATGATTTCTCCAGACGCACTTGGGTATACTTCTTAAAACTCAAGAGCGAAGTATTTAACACATTTTTGGCCTTCAAAGCCTTTGTTGAAAAACAATCTGGACATCAAATTCTTAAGCTAAGAACTTATAATGGTGGGGAATATGTTAAAAACACATTCATCAACTTTTGCACCGAAAATGGAATTCAAATGCAACATATTGTTCCATACACTCCACAACAAAATGGTGTAGCTGAAAGGAAAAATCGCACCTTAAAGGAAATGGCTAATTGTATGTTGCAATCTAAAGGACTCAGTCTTAGTTTTTGGGCCGAAGCAATTATTTGTGCAAATTATATAATAAATCGCACTCCTACTAAGGTTCTAAAGAATATCACTCCAGAAGAAGCTTGGAGTTCCATTAAACCAGATGTAAGTCACTTTCGTATTTTTGGAAGTGAAGCATGGGCCCATATTCCAGATGAAAAGCATAAAGCTTTAGAAGCTAAGAGTGAGAAATGTACTTTTGTTGGATATTCTGAAGATGTAAAAGGTTATAGACTTATTCCATTTAAGTCCAAAAATGTTATCATTAGAAGAGATGTAAAATTTGATGAAAATAAATCGGCCTGCGAGCCTAGTCCGGCGGATGTGCCACCTCTTCCTATCGCTTCTACTTTTGAAAACATTTCTTCTTCA
>APFE030962688.1:7691-38411 GCA_000404065.3 Pinus taeda | reverse complement strand
TACAGTTTGGGATTCATTACAGTGCCAAAGCAGCTCCTCTATTAGTTGGTTTCACTGATTCTGATTGGGATGGTGACCCTAATGATCGGAAGTCTACTGCCGGTTATGTCTTCACTCTTGGTTTAGGACCTATTACATGGGCTTGTAAGAAACAGGCTGCCATTTCTCTTTCGTCAGCAGAAGCAGAGTATCATGGTGCCTTGGAAGCTAGCAAGGAAGCCTTGTGGTTTCGTCAGATCCTATCAGAATTTGGCTTTGAGCAGCAGCATCCAACCACACTTTCGTGTGATAATCAAAGTGCCATTCAGCTATGCAAAGATCCAGTCCAGCATCAGCGCAGCAAACACATTGAACTACACATGCACTTCATCAGAAAACTCATTCATGACCATGTTCTTGAAGTGCAATATTGTTCAACAGATGATCAGGTTGCAGACATCTTCACAGAGGCTCTCACAGAGGCGAAGTTCACTAAACTTCGATATATGCTTGGAGTTCAGGAAGTTGTCACTAAGGGGGGATAGGCTCTGGTGCCTCCTTCCTTCTCCTATTGTGTCATATTTGTAAATCCTTCAATCCTATCCCAAGTTGTTCTTAAGGGGGGATGTTAGGATATTCCGACACATAGGAAATAGTTAAGTTCAACTTGGTCTAGTATAGAGTTAGGTATAGAGTTAGGTAAAGTGTGTTTCTTTACCGGTGTACATTTTGTAACTTACAATCCGACGGTCACGATATGTAGTGATCCGACGGTTCATTCTCTCCTCGGTATTACCGACACTTGATCCGTGGCTTGACACCCGATTGGTCCATGAATTCTATTTAAAAGCGCATGGAGGGTCATTTGTAGGTTAACCGTGCATGAGAGAAGCTTATGTAAATTTTCATTCTTTTATTAATAAATTGCCTGTAGTAGCCACGTTGGCGCAGGCCGTGGACTGTTTCCCTCTCTGAGGTTTTTAACCACGTCAAAATACTGGTGTATTGATCTGTGATCTGTTTGTGAGCGGTGTCCTTTTGGTGTTCTGTCTGAGGAACTTACCCTGTAAATTCCTACATGTAATGGGCATGACGGGATAAGAAATGGATAATGAAAGGCCCATATATATCCCTTTGTCCACCTTAAATCATGGATTTTTGTCCTTGTTAATTTATACATTTCAATCTGATTTTACTTTGGGTTGAGTAATTTCTTAGGAAATGTAATCATACTCATATTTTTATGAGCTTCAGAAGCATAAGTACATATATTTGATAAGTTTTTACATGAAGATATCATATACAAATAGGCCACCAACAACCTATCACGAAAAAAGGTAACTCTACTCTCTCATCTACCATGGTGGAACTCAAGACTATGTGGGTTAAATTCCATAACAATACCAAGGGGCATGTTTACATTGAGGCTAGGACTCAAGGGAGAAGAAAAATAAAATTATTTTAATTACATTGTAGATTTATAGTTTTACTTACATTTGGAATTATGTATTAATGGAAAGATAGTATTTATTTCCAAGTAGCTACCATTATATTTTATTTGAAGGATGGAAATTTAACTTAAAGTTTATAAACCTTAGCGAATATCACTAGCCTTTAATATGCAATCTATAAAACATATGGCAATGTTTTTGTAAAAATGTTAAAATTTCTAATAATTTCATAGAGTCTTTATATAAAATTTTGATGATTCTTAAGGTAAAATAAATGTATAACATAAAATTTGGGTGAATAAGTTTTAGAAAAAACTCAAAATTGGAAAATATTTTTTTTGGAAAAGGCATAGAAAATTAGCCCACTTGCGAACATTAGCCCCTAAAATTTTCCCTGGTTTATAAGCACCTTTGGGAGTGTCCACCCATATAAGTTATAATTCCCCTATGTAGCCTTATCATTCTCATATTAATTCTTATTTTCCAAGATATTTAATCTTTCATTTTATGTTGCAATTAGTTTTGTGAGTGATGTACTTTGCATGCTCCAGTAGAAGATTATTAACTTATTCTTTCTAGTTTGTTGAGTTGTTTTTATTAAATGTACATGATATAAATTAGTTTCTTTGTGATATTTATGCTTTCAATCATTTAGTTTTTCCATTAATATGTAATTTAGAATTTTTCTATAGGAATATAGAACTTTCCTGTAGGATTATATGGTTTCTATAGGATGGTCGTGAGGGCTTCTTCTTAGCGCTTTTATTCATATTTAATGGATATATCATCTCTAAATAAAAAAATGGCACTTCTTGATGTGAATTAGCAGGTAGGGGAGTTAAAGAAATGTAAAATTGTATATATAAGATCAAACTCTATGACTCTTCATGTTGTAATAGAAAGAGGAACATGTCCTACCATCCATAGAGAATCTAACTTTGTAATCCTATGAAAAGTTGAAATAGGATAAAATCTTATTGAAGTGGTCCCAAACTATATGAGATGGGTAGGATGGCCTTAGTTAGATTCGGTTCAAAGGATAACTTTTGGGTAGCAAAAAATGGTACTCCAAGGAGAAGTTAGAGGAAAATGTTCCTCACCTCATTTAGTGAATTATATTAGAATATTAGAATATTTTTCATCCACCTCGATGTTTTCATAGAAGGAAAATTTAGAAGAAACATATTATAGGGTCATTTTCATTGGCAGGTCTCAATTTGGAGAATTGGGGTCTAAAACCTTCCAAAGTGAATTTTAGGCATTGAATGAAATTTTTTGTGGCACAAAAACTCACTTATGCTAGACCCCATGATATAGTTAGACACTAAAACAAATTTTCAATATTGTAATAAGGATATCAATCAAAGTTTGTGTGAAAATTTTGTTCCTCCCAAAAGTTGGCCTTTTGATTTAATCACCATGGTTTAACAACATGCCACATCAACTCCCATTACTCATGCAAAATGGTATATTAATGCATGGAATATTTTAGAAGGGTCAAATTTGAAACTTTAGTTAAGAGTTGGATGAGTCAAACGTAATCCTTACTTGGTTATTAGAATATATAGAGAATTAATTCTTTGTAGTGATATCCTAATAGGCCACATGTCTTAAGGAACTCCATAGAGAGTGTCTTCTCCTTCATACTTGCATTATTTCAATTAAAAAAATATAGAACTGATCTGAATTGGATCTATAATTAGTGATTAACAGAGCCATGGTTTTACCACATCATGACAGACTTCAAAGGATTTAAAATAGCCGTCAAGAACACTTCAAACCAGTGGCGATGGTAGCCAGCGTGGAACGATGAGGACCTCGGTCAAAGCGCGCTGACCGAGGCCCATGGAGACTATGCGAGAGGCAAAATTAGCCGCTGGGAGGCCAAGATCAAGAAACAGAGCTAGTTTTTTATGCGTGATTACTGGGTGAACAACCTCAAAATGGAGAAGCCCCGAGCACTCGATCACATGGGAGTCAGGAAAACCGTTGGACAAAAGGCTAAGCGCTAAAGGCAGGACTCCAGAAACTAGTGGTATTGATCAGGGGCATCCATGGGTGGCAAGTAGTTTTGATGGAAAAGGAACAATTCCACTCAGCGCCTGATGCGTGGCAAGCAGAGGAGAGAGAAAAAACTGCCACTTATCGCATGCTAACAGTCGAGCTAGTCAACTGTGTGGGACGAGCGAACGATTTCGGATTTGGGGGCTCCAAATCTAACGGCTGAGATTGTGCCTGATGGAGAAGCCTGATTTAACGAGGGAATGAGCCATGATTTAGAAGAATCTAAGGTTTGATTTAACTGCGAAGATGTCAGAAGACTCATTCCATGATGTAAATGAAGAATTGAACCAACGACGCAAGCTAGCACAGTTCGTAGGAGGACAGGTGGCCACTCCTTGTGAACTTGATGATGACGCCGAGAACATGGAACCCCAAGCGCAGCTGCAAGTAGGCGATTTGACGAAGGTGGAAGAGGAACCAAATCACCATGAGCCTGAATGGCTTTAAAGCCATGAACAGAGAATAGAAAGGAGGGAGGGGCCAGGGATCCGAAGAGGAACACCGAAGACCGAAGATAGAGGAGAGAAGAACTAGTAAGGCAAAAAGTAGAAGAAGATAGCAGGGCCGAGCTAACTAAAGCCAATGTCGAGCACCAGAGAGCTTGAGAGGTTCAAGCCATCCCTGAGAGGATCTGTCAGACTAGAGAGATCAAAGATCTGGTAGAGAAGAGTGTTTGTGTACTCTCATGGTTTGGGGAATCCAAGAGCTACCCTGCCAAGCCAATCTATTTTAGGAGACTCATATTGAGCTCCTTCATTGTATTCCTCTACTTCAAGACACAATACAAGAAGGCCACCACTCAGAGCTAGACCAGAGATGTAGTCCTGGGGGATAGGGTGAACTCCTTATTAATTTCTCGTGTTCTTGTCTTTGCTTACTGTATTTCTCTGCTACTTTCCATTTCAAGTGTCTGTGTATTTGCAATCTTATCGATCCATTGCTTAACTAACATAGACACACACACCAACACATGAGTCTATAATACCTTCATTTAATAAAACTTTAACTGCGGTGACTCATTGGGTGATTATCAAATAAAGTGGTATCAGAGTTTTAGGCTATAAGGTTAGACAATCTTGTGTTGGTTTAGCCATTGAATGCTCACTAGATCAAAGCTCAAATTAGGAGAAGGAGAGTTGGTCGAAACTAATCCTGAAATTGGGAGAGTCTATCCTCGGAAGATAATGTCAGAGGAAAGTTCTATGGGGCTAGACCCTCAATTCATAAAAAGTTTCCTAGCTATAAATTCTATGGTAGAAGAAATGTATAGGGACTTTAGAAAGCATAAGGATGAAGATTCATTAGTTTCTAAACAAGATAAAGAAGAAGAAGAATCTCATAACCATAACCACTCAAAAGGGAAAGGGGAAGAGGAAAACTTTCTCACACCTCCTAATAGCCCTGTGCATAATAAGAAAGCATCTTTGATCAAGCTAGATGTTAAATTTGACTTGCCTATATATGATGGAGAGCTAAATGTTGAAATGTTGGACAATTGGGTTAGACAAATTGATGTGTATTGCAAAGTGTACAACATCGACTCAAACAAGAAAATTCAATTGGAAAGCCTACACCTAGGAGGCACTGCCTTGGTTTTGGTGGGAAGGCAGAACCTAAGTTGACATGAAAAGACATGGTAAAACTATCTCTATTTGTAGTGAATTTGTTTCTGCCATCAAGAAGCAGTTCTATCCATTGGCCTACGTGCAACAAACCATGATGAGTTGGAAAACTCTTCGGTAGTTGAAAGGGCAAAGTGTGCAAGGGTACACTCAAGAATTTAGAAAGAGAGAATTCATTCTAGGGATCTCATTAGAATCACCAGAGAATCTTTTGAAGTACATTGGTGGTCTTCACAGCTACATGGGACATACCATCCTCATGTTTAATCCTACTAGTATAGATGAGGTATCTGTACAAGCTACTCATCTAGAAGCTAGAGGAAAGAATGGAACTGCAGAATTTGTGGGAACATCACAACCCACTGTAAGTAAGACCAAGGAGAAAAGAAAGCAGAAGTGAAAAGAAAGGAAGGCTAACACTGCACAGAAAAGAAAAGCTTCATGTACTCACTGTAAAAAGGATGGGTATGATGATGAGCACTGTTGGATTCTGCATCTAATGTTGAGACCTAAGAAGTCCAAGGGCAAGAAGAAGAAGATTGTTGTAGCTATTTAGAAAGATTTGGAGTCAGATTCGGGAGATGAAACAATCATTGTAGCCATAGGTATAAAAGGTAAGAATTCTGAAGCATCTACTTGTAATTATGCTCAATCTGTTATTGATGAAGAACATGAGAGAAAAAGACATGAGCTTTTCCATATTCAAGTTGTTTCCAAACATCAAAAGGTTGATACTTTGTTTGATAGTGGCTCACAAGTAAATTTGATTTCTGAAGCAATTGTAAAGAAATTGGGATTAGGAACTACACCTCACAATAAACCATACCCATTAGGATGGTTCAATGACAAAGCACAACTACAAGTGACTAGATAGTGCAAACTCTTGTTTCCTTTTGGGTCAGCATTTGTAGATGAGGTTGAGTTAGACATAATTCCTTTGGATATATGTGGAATTATTTTAGGGAGTCCTTACTTGTATGATAGAAAAGCTATTTTCTATAGAGCTGACAACAAGTATCTACTTGTTAAAGATGGAATCAAATACTTTGTAAGAGCTCACAAGCTCAAGAATAATTATACTCTCATAACTCAGGGTAGATGAAAAGAATGATAAATTCATGCAAACAATTCTTACTAATGGTTGTAAAGGAAAAGAAACTTGATAGAACCAATGTATTTGAGGGTTGTAATACTAAGTAGCAAGCTGATATAGAAAAGATTATTTCAAAGTATGATGTTCTATTTCAAGAACCTAAAGGTCTGCCACCCAAAAAGGAAATGGTACATGATATTATTTTGCAGCAAGATGTTCCATTGCCTAACATTTCAATGTACAGGTTGTCTTCTTTAGAGAATGATGAAATCAAGAAGCAGGTGTAGGAGTTGCTTGAGAAGGGGTTCATCAAGCCTAGCACATCATCATGTGGGTCACCAATCGTTTTGGTGAGAAAGAAGGATGGTTCATGGAGAATGTGCATTGACTACTGAACAATGAATAAGATAACAATAAAAAATCATTATCCCCTTCCTCGCATAGATGATCTTTTAGATCAATTGAAGGAAGTTTTTTATTTCACCAAACTAGATTTGCACAGTGGATACCATCAAGTCAGAGTTGCGGATCAAGATGCATGGAAGACTGCTTCCAAAACAAAGTAGGGATTGTATAAGTGGCTGGTTATGCCTTTTGGATTGACCAATGCCCCTGCTACTTTCATGAGATTAATGAATGATGTACTCAAACCTTTTCTTGATGATTTCGTTATTGTGTATCTGGATGACATTTTGATTTTTAGTAAAACATGGGAGGAACACTTAGAGCATGTTAAGAAAACATTAGATGTTTTGAAAAGAGAAAAACTTTATGTTAAACTCTCCAAATGTGAATTGGTCAAAACATCTCTAAATTATTTGGGTCATATAGTAGGGGGTGGTGAATTGAAAATAGATCCCTCTAAAGTGGTAGTCATTGTAAACTGACCTAAACCCAAGTCTGCTACAGAAGTGAGAAGCTTCTTAGGAGCAGCACAATATTGGAGGAAGTTCATCTCTAAATTTTCCTCAATTGCAGCTCCCTTACATGCTTTGACAAGATTGAACAAGGTGTTTCAGTGGGGAGGCGAACATCAAAAAGCCTTCAACAACTTGAAAGAAAAGATTAGCACAACACCCATACTAGCACTGCCTTATCTACAAAGACCATTTGAGATTCAAACAGATGCCAGTGACTATGCCATGGGATAAGTGTTGACACAGCACAGTAAACCCATATGTTATCATTCTGAGACTTTTAATCCTGCAGTAGTTAACTATCCTACAAATGATAAAGAATTGTATGCATTAGTTCAAAGTGTGAAAAAGTGGAAACATTATTTAATGGCTAAAGAGGTAGTAATACATACTGATCATCAACCACTTCAATATCTACACTCCCAAACTAAGTTGCAATAATCAAGACATTACAGGTGGATGGGTTTTCTACAACAGTTTCATTTGGTCATCAGATACAAAAAGGGCATACATAGCAAAGTTGCAGACATGTTGTATAGACCCATTATAAATGCATCTACTATACTTAAGCATAATTTTGTACTAAATGAAAGTTACATTGAACAATATGGTCAAGATATAGAATTTAAAGATGTATGTGCAACTTTGAGTCAAGGAAAAAGGGTAGAAGAATTGCATTATCATGTGAAGAATCGAATCTTATATCATTATGGGAAACTTTGCATTCCATAGATATAGAGAGTAAAGATAATCAAAGAGGCACACACTTCTCTGATATCAGGTCACTTTGGGGTAAGTAAAATAGTTTCACAGCGCAAAGATTTTGTTATTGGCCGAAAATGAACAAGATAGTTCCTAGATATGTAAGAGGGTGTAGTATGTGTGCTAAAAGCAAGCCTAGCAATAGAAAAATAGGCTTGTACACTCCATTACCAGTTCCTTCTCACTCTTGGGAAAGTGTTTCCATCGATTTTGTTGGAGGACTGCCTAAATCTAGGAAAGGTCATGATTATCTATTTGTGGTTGTGGATAGGTTCAGAAAAATGTGTATTTTGATACCTTGTAATAAACATATTACATCTGAACAAAGTGAAAAACTATTCTTTGAACATGTATGAGTTCATTTTGGATTACCCACTTCTATTGTATCTGATCGTGACACCCGATTTGTGGGGAAGTTTTGGTCAAGTCTATGGGAGTTGATGGACACCCAACTGAAGAAAAGCACAACTTTTCATCCACAAACCGATGGCCAGACAGAAGTAGTTAACAGGATAGTGATCTAGTTACTCAGAAGATATTGTAGCAAACATCCTAAGCTTTGGGATGAACACTTATGTTATGTGCAGCATGCTTAAAACAAAGAAAAACACTCTTCTACATAGAGATCTCCTTTTAAGACCTGTTTTGGTTTCATACCAAGGTCTCCTTTGGAATTTGTCTTTTGTAAAGATACCATAGTTGATGGACACAGTGATGTGGACTAGGCAACTAGGTTCATTGAACAGATCTAGGAGATCCACCAAGCAATACAGGAACAACTGGAAAAGAGCCAAGCCAAATACAAGGCAAGGCATGACAAGCATCAGATGGAGCATAGTTGTCAAGTTGGAGACTAGGTTTGGCTATATATCAGCAAGGACAGGATGCAAGGTGAAGGTAAAAATCTAAAGCCTATCAGGTATGGACCTTTTAGGATACTTGAGAAGATTGGTGAAATTTTTTTTCTCCTTGATCTACTAGCATACATGCACATCTACTCAGTCGTAAATGTAGATTGCTTGAGATTATTTGAACCCTCAATGATTGATGATCCTGAAGAGCAAAGTCAATTTCCTTCTATTGATGACCTGCTACCTAAATATCTTAATGAATTACAGGAAGACATAGTCTTGGACAAGAAGGTGAGGACAACACATAGAGGAGACGTTGAGTACCTCAGAATTGGACTCAAAGGTTCGAAGCTGAGCAGTGCAAAGTGGATTGAGATTAGGCAAGTGAGACACCAGTACCCTCACTTAGTCGATGCTTGAAAGAAAACCAAATTTTGGTGGTCCAAAAGCTTTTAAGTGGGAAGGTCGCGATCTGAATTGGATCCATAAAGAATGATTAATGGAGCCATGGTTGTACCAGGTCAGGACAAACTTCAAAGGGTTTAAAACAATGATCAAGAAAATCTCTAAACAAATGGTAATGGAAACCAACATCGAACGATGAGGACCTCAGTCAATGCTTACTGACTGAGGCCTGTGGAGACTACGCGAGAAGCATAATTAGCCCCTGGGAGGCCCGGATCGAGAAATAGAGGCAATGTTTGATATCGCTAGGCAGAAAAACTCAAAATGGAGAAGCCCCGAGCACTCGGTCACATGGGAGCCGAGAAAATCATGGGACAAAAGGCAAAGCGCAAAGGCAGGACCTGCTCCAAAAACCGGCAGTATTGATCGGGGCATCCATGGGTGTTAAGTAGTTTTGATGGAAAAATAGCAATTCCACTCAGCACCTAATGCCTGATAAGCGGAGGAGAGAGAAAATCGTTGCTCATGACGCACTAATGGTTGAGTTAGTCAACCGCGCAAGACGAGCGAATGACGTCAGATCTGGGGCCTCCAGATCTAATGGCTGAGATCGTGCCTGATGGACAAGCCTGGTTTAACGAGGGAATGAGCCACGATTTAGAAGAATCTGAGGTCAACTTTGACTGCCAAGGTGGTGCAAGACTCATTCAACGACGTAAACGAAGAATTGAACTGACGACGTAGGTTGGCGCAATTTGTAGGAGGACAAGCGGCCAGTCCCTGTGAGCCTGATGATGATGCCGAGAACAAGGAACTCCAAGCGCAGCTGCAAGCAGGAAATCCGATGAAGGTGGAAGAGGAACTAAATCGCCATGAGCCTGAATGGCCTTAAAGCCAAGAACAGAGAACAAAATGGAGGGAGGAGTACGGGACCCGAATAGGAACATCGAAGACAAAGAAGAGAAGAACCAGTAAGGCAAAAAGTAGAAGAAGATAGTAGGGCTGAGCTGACCAAAGGTAGCGTTGAGCACTAGACAGCTTGAGAGATTCAAGGCATCTCTGAGAGGATCTATCACACCAGAGAGGTCAAAGAGCTGGTAGAGAAGAGATTCTATGTACTCCCGTGGTTTGGGGAATCCAAGAACAACCCTTCCAAGCTAATCTATTTCAGGAGACTCATATTGAGCTCCTTCATTGTATTTCTCTGCTTCAAGACACATTAAAAGAAGGCCACCACTGAGAGCTGGACCGGAGATATAGCCCTGGGGGATAAGGTGAACTCCTTATCAATTTCTTGTGTTCTTGTCTTTGCTTACTATATTTCTCTACAATTTTCCATTTCAAGTGTCTGTGTATTTGCAATATGATCGATCCGTTACATAAATAACATAGACACACGCAACAACACATGAGTCTGTAATACCTTCATTTAATAAACTTTAACTAAGGTCACTTATTGGGTGATTATCAGATCAAGAACATAACAACCTCGCCTTTTAGCTAAGCTTTCTCCTATAGATTTTATCAGAGAAAATTTGTGTTCATTGTGGTTGGTGTGCGGTTGTGTTTGTTTTTCTCTATTTTCTCTATTTTATTTATTTCATGCATAAGTGGAAAATCAACTATGAACAAATATGGAAGCTATAAAAATTTAATCATCATATGATAGGATTTAGTTTATTTTATGAGATATATTTTAATGAACTATCTAGCAAAATATACATGATATTTTATAAATTAGAGATAGCAGAACCTTTAATCTTTGGTCATTCCATTATTTATATGGATTGACATTTGTATGGACTTTATTATGGGTTATCAAAATTCAATAATAAATTTGTAATAATCGTTGTCACTAGTCACTTTATCAAATATTCTCAATTTGTGCTCTTTAATACCCCCTTTAAGACCATTACAACTACATAACTATTTAAATTTAAATTTTGATGTATCATTACACCATGCTCACTTTTAATTATAGAAACACTTGACTTAGCACTAGGGGAATAAATAGAAACTTAACACCACATATCACCATGAAATTAATAGTGATGTTAAATATGTCAATAAGTAGTTGTAAGCATATTTGAGGTGTGTTTCTTTGGAAAGACAATCATGATGAGCCTAGAGGCTACCTCAAGTTGAACAATAGTATATTATAGCTTATCATGGTGTCACTTGAATAATTCTTTTTGAATTTCTCCATGGCCAAATGCCACAATCAATTCCATCCAATTTACTGTGAGTCTATAAGGTGTAAGAATTTGACAATGCCCTTTTATATTGAGCTAACATCCTGTTACCTCCAAAGAATGATTAGGTGATGAATCAAAATAGGACCATCATCATTTTAAATGTCGTTTTGATGAAAGGAATCACATTTTCTTCCATCTATGGCCTTGTAAGATGACTTTAGTTAAATGCAACCACCACCAGAAGCTTTCCTCAAATTTATATGGTTCATATAAGGCCGCCAAACATATTGGGTTAGCAACTTATGAATTTTGAGTGTCCTAGCCAATTAAAATTCATCCAATCTTTCATGACTCATACTTAAAATGTGGTTATCTCTAATTCCTATATTGAAACATTCCTTCCAAAACAAGGTGAAGAAGGTTATATTTAGCTGTAGGAAAATGATGACCTCAACAAAAGAGAACGGTAGTCTCCATTAGTGAATTATAGAAGAGGCAATAGTACAATGGAAGGATGTGTATTTTGTAGGTGTTCCATGAGAACCAGTAAAGTTCCTTCAATAATACCTTCATCTCTATCTTTGAGGAGAATGGTGGTTTATAAATGTGAGGTTATGTAGTGTCCTATTCTAAACCATGTAAGTAATAGAATGGTTATTTCTATTGAAGCCATGTATATTAAAAAAGGCCCATGTAATAGATATTGTTTGAAAGCAATAATTTTAACAAGGCTTGCAAGAGTGTTTCTTCAACCAAAAATTTATGTTAGTAGAATTTTCCTAAGAGGTAAAAAAAACTATATAATATAGTGGAAGCAAGTTAATGGAATGTCATGTGATTCATATTGTAATTTAAGCTCTCCTCATCTATAGGTTCCCCCCTTAAAGAAACAAGTGAATATTGCTTTTATCAATAGAGGTATTACTACTTGTGGTATTCATATTCTCTTACAAATATGCCATTTCTGCTCTAAATATTGTTATCTTACATTATTTCTACTATGAATTTTCTATTCTTCTAATAAATAACATCATATTATATGAAAATCAAGTTACATTTAAGTGATATAAAAAAGTCATGATTAAAAATAACATTAAATAGAAACGTTGTTTAATGTTCAGTCTCATTATTTTATAGAGGAAGACGCAATTTTAATAGGAAAGAAGGATGAAGTCGGCTCGTGTGGGACAAAAAGTAGAAAATAATTAAAATATGATTTAAATGAGAGAGTCGGTGATTGTGTCGTTTCACACCATTCCATTTGGTCAAGGTGTATATCTAAGTTAAACAAACAGCTATTTGTTCATTAGTCGGGTCTAACCAGGGTCTAACCATATTTAGTGTTTGTAGTGGATTTCTTCCTTTATCATTTTCAGGATTTATTTATTTCAGAAAGTGAAACTACCAAAACTCCCGAAACACTAGGGAGAAGGTCTTTTC
Organism: Pinus taeda; assembly: GCA_000404065.3. Classification (NCBI taxonomy): domain Eukaryota; kingdom Viridiplantae; phylum Streptophyta; class Pinopsida; order Pinales; family Pinaceae; genus Pinus; species Pinus taeda. Next base: position 25,632 of record APFE030962688.1, on the reverse strand, counting down.
CTGGACAAATTCACTGTTTGTGGGCAGACAAGATAATATAGAAGAAACATACGAAAATCATGGAATCAAAGGAGCAAGGGTCAATGGACTTGTCTTTAAAGAATGGAAAGAAGGAAGAGAATGACCTTGTGGAGGATTTGACAGTCCAAGACACAGTGAACATTCTAAATACCTTAAGCCGTGAGCAATTGATGGAGCTTGTGCAGGAGGCAGCGACTGAACATAGGTACGTTCGGGATCAAGTGCGTTCCATCGCTGTAAGGAACACTGCGCTCAAAAAACTATTTGTGCGTGGTCTTGGCCCGGAGACAAACGACCAGTCGCTCGCTGCCGTATTCTCTCCTTTCGGTGAATTGGATGAAAGCAGCGTGATCAGGGACAAGAGAAGCGGGAGGAGTAAGGGATACGGTTTTGTCCTGTTCAAGCAGGTTAACGGTGCAATCAATGCGTTGAAGGAGCCTAGCAAAATGATCGACGGTCGCATTGCGGTGTGCAAATTTGCCCCCGCAGGCTTCTACCCTTCTCAGCCAGAGGAGTTACATCGACGGAAGATTTACGTGGGCAACGTTCCGCTAGACATGGAGGCTGGTGCTCTTGTACGTTTGTTTTCGCAGTACGGCGAGATCGAAGAGGGGCCCAAAGGGTTTAATAAGAATACGGGCAGGTCTAGTGGATATGGAATCTTTATTTTCAAGACGGTAGAGGCGGCCAATCGTGCCCTAGAGGAGCCCATTAAGTTGACAGATGACGGTCATCAGTTGTATTGCAAATTAGCCAATGAAAGTCCGATGTCCACGCCCAACCGTGTCAACTCTGCTACTCATACCGCCCGTGCTAATGGGTTGGACATCCATCAGTCTGGCTTTATTCCTGGTCAAGGGTTTGGTAATCCTGCCTTGGGCTGGAATCCATTTTCCTTAACGCCATATCCAGACTGGCCTAATTTTAATCCAGATCACGCTATTCATAATGATGGTAACTCGAATCCAGTAGCTTTTGATATTTATCAGTACGGCGTTCCGGAATTTGTGGGTTATCCAGCTGGTTATGGCTATCCGCATGCAGTCCACTCGAGTCCGGGTTCTCCTCAATTGCTGTTGACTGAATTTACGGAAGAAGGCAGCCATCCCGGCTCCTCAAATGAATCTCAATATCAAAATCAGCAGCAGGATTAGGGCAGTCATCCTATGAAGTGTTTGATAGCCTTTTATATAATTAATTAGATTTGCTTTGCCTTTCCAATAGCTCTTTGATGTGTTGAAAGAGTTCACAGTTCAGTTAAATCTCTGGAGTTTTATTTAAAGGAAATTTGTGGAAAAAAATAAGTGAAAAATTGAAAAAAAAATGTCATAATTGTTTTGTTGAAAAAGAAATATGTTAATAACTAAACTAACATGTTATTTATAATATGTTGATAGCCTATTTTGTTAATAACATATTATTTTTATTCTTGACAAATATTCTTATAGTTGTCAATGATCCACTAATAACTCATTCTCCACCTTCAAATACTTCTCCATTCTCCACGAGTTATCAAACTAAAAGCGCTTGGTTTGTTCAATTTCCTTTTTCTTTTTGTCTATCCTTATTCGCATGTTTTTTTCTGTATCATGGATCTTTGAAAGTTTTCCAGTATGAACTTAATCTCTTTATCTTTTAAATTTATGTGGGAGGATTATTTTGTTATCACTGCAATTCAAAGATATAAAATTTTGTTTTACTTGGTTGGAGAATAGTACTCTCAAGTCAAACTTTTTAGTTTCAGAATATATGATATCAATATAAATATGCATATTTTATTAATATAAATCTTTTGCATTGGCTTAAAAAACATGTTATTTTTATTATGATATTTATTTAAAATTTAAAAATAAATTTTATTTTATAATTTCAAATTAATTATTTATCTAAAATAATCTAATTTTCCCAAACACCAATATAATTCAAATCTCTTTATTTTTTAAAATATGTTCTTGTGTAGTTCCCTAATTAAATTTCCTAGTTTTTGGTATTGGATTTGAAACACAATTCCATTAAAGTTCTTGGTTTTTTGTGTATGTTGGTCAATCTTAGGGTAAGAGAGAGAGAGAGGAGTGAGAGAAGGAGATAAGGGTAAGAGAGAGAGAGAGGGGGAGAGATAATAACAAGGTTGGAGGGCAGATAGAGAGGGAGAGGGAGCAGCGGGAGATAGTGACAAGGTTAGAGGTCAAAGAGAGAGAGGGGGGGAAAGAGATGGGGGGAGAGAGAGGGAGGTAGGAGAGAAAGGGAGAGAGGGGAAGGACCCAAGAGAGGACTTGAGAGAGAGAGGGGAGGACCCAAGAGAGGACTTGAGAATGAGGAGGAGGACGAGGAGGAGGGAGGAAGGGAGGGTAGGAGGTATATAGAGATAGAGTTGGAAGGGGAGAGACAGAGTGAAGAAGAAAGACAAAGAGAGAGAAATGTAGAGAGAGAGGTTGTGAGTTTATTTACTAGAAAAGCAATGAAAATACAATAATGTTTATTTGAACTCATTCAAGAAATAAGCAATGCATATGGTTTAATGTTTGGGAAAAAATTAAACATTTTAAAAGTAGTTTTTTTTCCATCTAGTGAAACAAACCAAATAAATTATAATTATTTTTAGATTATTATTTAGATTATTAATGAGATTTGCTATGTCTTTCCAATAGTTATTAAATTTTGGATTTATACTTCAAGCAAATTTTGGATTTATACTTCAAGCAAATCCTCTAGGTTATGATATAGATATTTACTATCCATTTAATTTCATTTTGATTTATATTTAATTTCTAATTTTATATTTTTACTATCTCTTTAGTTTATATTCTTTACTATCATTTTTTTCAATAATATTTTTTTAAAATGTTGAAAGAGTTGAGCTCAATTTGTAGAGATACATAGTGCGTTGAGTTCAAATCTTTAGAAGTTTATTTAGGTGGAAATTGTGAAAAAAGAAACAATTACGAAAAAAATAAAATTTAAGTAAAATTAAAAAAAATTAAAAAACTCTATAGTTTCTGTAGTCATTTTGTTGGAAAAAATAACAATTAATAACTAAACTAACATATTAAGAATAGCATGTTGATAGCCTCTTTTGTTAGTAACGTGTTATTTTTACTTTTGACAGGAATATGCTTCATAGTAGTCACGTATATATTCTAAGATAATATTCCCTTAGATTGCTGCTTGATCTGGGTTGTTTACATATGTTTGTATCTCGATTGATATGATTATTTTTTGTTGATTGTCAATTATATCTTGATCAGAATAAGTTGATATATGATTGTGTTGATGATTGGTTATTGAATGGTGACTTGGTCTGGTATGGAATGACAGTATTGTTGGGGAGGATGATTAGCATGTTAGTATATTGGTTTGATCTGGTTTAGTGACTGATACGCTTTAGTGATTCAGTTGATATACAATATTCAATTGATTCACTTTTTACGGATTCAGTTATATTTAATATTTTGTGAATTGATACCTATACGGAGTTTTTATTCACATGAAACAATTATATACGTGGATCCTTCTTATGTCAGTCACATATATATTTAGAGTTTAGTTTGATTGGGGTTTGCAGTGTTGCTTGATTATGACAATTTACAAGTTTTGTTATATTTGTTGTTGTATGTCAACGATGTCCTGATCTTGATGGTTTGTATACGTTGTGGATTAGTTGTGCATTGATTTGATTTGGTTACAGTGGTTTGTTTAGTATTCAGTGGCTTGATGTTTGATTGATTTAGTTGGCTTACAACGCTTTAGTGAGTCAAATTTTGAGATTCAATATTATAGTTTGGCATATTGGTTTGGACTTATTCTTAGCGTGGGTCTTTTGTGAAAATATGATGAAAGGTGGCATGCATGTTTTTATGATTGGTTTACATGTGGATCTAGTATGAAATATGATAAAGCATGATCCACGAGGAGTGCTTAGGGTTGGAGACTTCACTAAGGGAGCTAGAGGTTCCTTGAAGTGATAGCTAGTAAACTTATTCAAAGGGGTAGGTGATCCTTTCTAGTAGGAGCCGATAAACATGAACAGGAGGATTTAGCTCCCTTCAGGTGGGTACTAGAGAACAAATGGAGGTTATAACCTCCTGCATGTGGGTGCTTGCATGATAGTAAGAGCTCACACCAATACCAGATGTAATGAAGGTTTTTTTATAATAAAATAAGAAGAGAAATATGACAACAATGGTGATTTTCTCCCACATTGGGTTTCCAAAAAAAAAACTTGGTGTCCATATGTGGGATGTATACTTAATGGTTATGACCTCATGCTTGAGGCATGAAGATATGAGATCTAAGAAAATGAAGAGTCATAAACAAGAGGAATTATATAATTCACATTGGGTAAGGAATGCACCATACAAACTTAAGGTTATCCTTGCAACTCATTAAAATTTTCCATCACATAAGGTGGTTCCCCCAATTGGAAAAAAAGAAAATAAGAGTTTGTGTCCCACCTAGAAGACATACTCAAATTATTGGGAGAGCAAGCCACTTATACTTGGAAAATGAGGCGGAAAACTTTTCCTTATAGCCTCCAAGTCCATAAAGCTCACTCTCCCCTCCAATTGTAAGTTATTATAGCAAGATATTCATGGTAAAATAAATCAATGCAAAATTTGGGAAAAATATTAGTAGCATTGAAATTCAACCCACCTTTCTTACCTATATGAATCTTTAGTTTCATCAAGAAGCACAAGACGAATATTTTAAAAGTATTCAGCAAGCACCAGGTTTTTATTATCTAGGAGAATTCACTAGGAATTTAGCTTGTTACAAGAGGTCGGAGTACAAAGAAAATTATGATCAAAAGGACCAACAATATGATCAATAAGATTAACATGTACATTTTCTCAGGGATGGGAAGTCATATATGTAATGGGCATGACGAGATAAGAAATGGATGATGAAAGGCCCATATATATCCCTTTTTCCACCTTAAATCATGGATTTATGTCCTTGTTAATTATACATTTTAATGCGATTTTACTTTGGGTTGAGTAATTTCTTAGGAAATGTAATCATACTCATATTTTTATGAGCTTCAAAAGCATAAGTACATATATTTGATAAGTTTTTGAAGGAAGGTATCATATACCAATAGGCCACCAACAACCTATCATGAAAAAAGGTAACTCTACTCTCTCATCTACCATGGTGGAAATCAAGACTATGTGGGTTAAATTCCATAACAATACCAAGGGGCATGTTTACAGTAAGGCTAGGACTCAAGGGAGAAGAGAAAGAACATTATTTTAATTACATTGTAGATTTATAGTTTTACTTACATTTGGAATTATGTATTAATGGAAAGATAGTATTTATTTCCAAGTAGCTACCATTATATTTTATTTGAAGGATGGAAATTTACCTTAAAGTTTATAAACCTTAGCGAATATCACTAGCCTTTAATATGCAATCTATAAAACATTTGGCAATGTTTTTGTAAAAATGTTAAATTTCTAATAATTTCATAGAGTCTTTATATAAAATTTTGATGATTCTTAAGGTAAAATAAATGTATAACATAAAATTTGGGTGAATAATTTTTAGAAAAAACTCAAAATTGGCAAAAAAAAAATTTGGAAAAGGCATAGAAAATTAGCCCACTTGCAAATATTAGCCCCTAAAATTTTCCCTGGTTTGTAAGCACATTTGGGAGTGTCCACCCATCTAAGTTATAGTTCCCCTATGTAGCCTTATCATTCTCATATTAATTCTTATTTTCCAAGATATTTAATCTTTCATTTAATGTTGCAATTAGTTTTGTGAGTGATGTACTTTGCATGCTCCAATAGAAAATTATTAACTTATTCTTTCTAATTTGCTGAGCTGTTTTTATTAAATGTACATGATATAAATTAGTTTCTATATGATATTTATGCTTTCAATCATTTAGTTTTTCCATTAATATCTAATTTAGAATTTTCCTATAGGAATATAGAACTTTCCTGTAGGATTATATGGTTTCTATAGGATGGTCCTGACGACTTCTTCTTAGCACTTTTATTCATATTTAATGGATATATCATCTCTAAATAAAAAAAAAATGGCACTTCTTGATGTGAATTAGCAGGTAGGGGAGTTAAAGAAATGTAAAATTGTATATATAAGATCAAACTCTATGACTCTTCATGTTGTAATAGCAAGAGGAACATGTCCTACCATCCATAGAGAATCTAACTTCGTAACCCTATGAAAAGTTGAAATAGGATAAAATATTATTGAAGTGGTCCCAAACTATATGACATGGGTAGGATGGCCTCAGTTAGATTCGGTTCAAAGGATAACTTTTGGGGAGCAAAAAATGGTACTCCAAGGAGAAGTTAGAGGAAAATGTTCCTCACCTCATTTAGTGAATTATATTAGAATATTAGAATATTTTTCATCCACCTCGATGTTTTCATAGAAGGAAAATTTAGAAGAAACATATCATAGGGTCACTCAATTTGGAGAATTGGGCTATAAAACATTCCAAAATGAATTTTACGCATTGAATGAAATTTTTTGTGGTACAAAAACTCACTTATGCTAGACCCCATGATATAGTTAGGCACTAAAATAGATTTTCAATATTGTAAGAAGGATATCAATCAGAGTTTGTGTGAAAATTTTGTTCCTCCCAAAAGTTGGCCTTTGATTTAATCACCAGGGTTTAACAACATGCCACATCAACTCCCATTACTCATGCAAAATGGTATATTAATGCATGGAATATTTTAGAAGGGTCAAATTTGAAACTTTAGTTAAGAGTTGGATGAGTCAAACATAATCCTTACTTGGTTATTGGAATATATAGATAAATAATTCTTTGTAGTGATATCCTAATAGGCCACATGCCTTAGGCAACTCCATAGAGAGTGTCTTCTCCTTCATACTTACATTATTTCAATTAAAAAAATATAGAACTGATCTGAATTGGATCTACAATGAATGATTAACAGAGCCATGGTTTTACCACATCAGGACAGACTTGAAAGGATTTAAAACAGCCATCAAGAACACTTCTAAACCAATGGCGATGGTAGCTAGCGTGGAACGATGAGGACCTCAGTCAAAGCATGCTGACCGAGGCCCATGGAGACTACGTGGGAGGCAAAATTAGCCCCTGGGAGGCCCAGATCAAGAAACAGAGCTAGCTTTTGATGCGTGATTATTGGGCAAAAAACCTCAAAATGGAGAAGCCCCGATCACTCGATGACATGGGAGTCGGGAAAACCGTGGGACAAAAGGCTAAGCGCTAAAGGCAGGACCCGCTCCAAAAACCAACGATATTGATTAGAGGCATCCATGGGTGGTAAGAAATTTTGATGGAAAGGGAGAAATTCCACTCAGTGCCCGACGCGTGGAAAATGGAGGAGAGAGAAAAAACCACCACTCATCGCATGCTAATGGTCGAGCTAGTCAACTGGGTGGGATGAGCGAATGATGTCAGATCTGGGGGCTCCAAATCTAATGACTGAGATCGCGCTTGATGGAGAAGCCTGATTTAACGAGGGAATGAGCCGCGATTTAGAAGAATCTGAGGTCCACTTTTACTGTGAAGGTGGCAGAAGACTCATTCCAGGATGTAAATGAAGAATTGAACCAACGATGCAAGCTAGCATAGTTCATAGGAGGACAAATGGCCACTCCCTGTGAACCTGATGATGACGTTGAGAACAGGGAGCCCCAAGCGCAGCTGCAAGCAGGCGATCTGACAAAGGTGGAAGAGGAACCAAATCACCATGAGCCTGAATGGCTTTAAAGCCATGAACAGAGAACAGAAAGGAGGGAGGAGTCAAGGACCCGAAGAGGAACACCGAAGACTGAAGATAGAGAAGAGAAGAACCAGTAAGGCAAAAAGTAGAAGAAGATAGAAGGGCCGAGCTGACTAAAGCCAACGTCAAGCACCACAGAGCTTGAGAGATTAAAGCCATCCCTAAGAGGATCTGTCAGACTAGAGAGATCAAAGAGCTGGTAGAGAAGAGTGTTTTTGTACTCTCATGGTTTTGGGAATCCAAGAACTACCTTGCTAATCCAATCTATTTTAGGAGACTCATATTGAGCTCCTTCATTGTATTGCTCTGCTTCAAGACACAATAAAATAAGGCCACCACTGAGAGCTGGACCGAAGATGTAGCCTTGGGGGATAGGGTGAACTCCTTATTAATTTCTTGTGTTTTTTTCTTTGCTTATTGTATTTCTCTACTACTTTCCATTTCAAGTGTCTATGTATTTGCAATCTGATCAATCCATTGCTTGAATAACATAGACACACACATCAACGCATGAGTCTATAATACCTTCATATAATAAAACTTTAATTGAGGTGACCCATTGGGTGATTATCAGATCAAGTGGTACCAGAGCTTTAGGCAATAAGGTTAGACAAGCTTGTGTTGGTTTAGCTGTTGAATGCTCACTAGATCAAAGCTCAAATTAGGAGAAGGAGAGTTGGTCGAAACTAATCCTGAAATTGGGAGAGTTTATCCTTGGAAGACAATGTCAGAGGAAAGTTCTATGGGGCTAGACCCTCAATTCATAGAATGTTTCATAGCTATAAATTCTATGGTAGAAGAAATGAATAGGGACTTTAGAAAGCATAAGGATGAAGATTCATCAGGTACTAAACTTGATAAAGAAGAAGAAGAATCTCATAACCATAACCACTTAAAAGGGAAAGGAAAAGAGGAAAACTTTCTCACACCTCCTAATAGCCCTGTGCATGATAAGAAAGCATCTTTGATCAAGCTAGATGTTAAATTTGACTTGCCTATATATGATGGAGAGCTAAATGCTGAAAAGTTGGACAATTGGGTTAGACAAATTGATGTGTATTGCAAAGTGTAGAACATCGACTCAAACAAGAAAATTCAATTGGCAAGGCTACACCTAGGAGGCACTGCCTTGGTTTTGGTGGGAAGGCAAAACCCAAGGTGACATTAAAAGACATCGTAAGACTATCTCTATTTGTAGTGAATTTGTTTCTGCCATCAAGAAGCAGTTCTATCCATTGGCCTGCGTGCAACAAACCATGATGAGTTGGCAAACTCTTCGGTAGTTGAAAGGGAAAAGTGTGCAAGGGTACACTCAAGAATTGAGAAAGAGAGCATTCATTCTAGGGATCTAGACATTGGAGGTCTTCACAGCTACATGGAACATACCATCCTCATGTTTAATCCTACTAGTAAAGAGAGGTATCTGTACAAGCTACTCATCTAGAAGCTAGAGGAAAGAATGGAACTCCAGAAGTTGCGAGACCATCACAACCCACTGTAAGCAAGAGCAAGGAGAAAAGAAAGTAGAAGTGGAAAGCAAGGAAGGCTAACACTGCACAGAAAAGCAAAGCTTCATGTACTCACTGTAAAAAGGATGGGCATGATGATGAGCACTGTTGGATTCTACATCTAATGTTGAGACCTAAGAAATCTAAGGGCAAGAAGAAGAAGACTGCTGCAACTATTCAGAAAGATTTGGAGTCAGACTTGGGAGATGAAACAATCATTGTAGCCACAGGTATAAAAGGTAAGAATTCTGAAGCATCTACTACTAATTATGCTCAATCTGTTCTTGATGAAGAACATGAGAGAAAAAGACATGAGGTTTTCCATATTCAAGTTGTTTCCAAACATCAAAAGATTGATACTTTGTTTTATAGTGGCTCACAAGTAAATTTGATTTCTGAAGAAATTGTAAAGAAATTCGGATTAACAAGTACACCTCACAATAAACCATACCCATTAGGATGGTTCAATGATAAAGCACAACTACAATTGACTAGATAGTGCAAACTCTTGTTTTATTTTGGGTCAACATTTGTAGATGAGGCTTAGTTAGTCATAATTCCTTTGGATGAATTTTTTTAGGGAGTCCTTACTTGTATGATAGAAAAGCCATTTTCTATAGATTTGACAACAAGTATCTACTAGTTAAAGATAGAATCAAATACTTTCTAAGAGCTCAGAAGCTCGAGAATACTTATACTCTCATAAACTCAGGGTAGATGAAAAGAATGATAAATTCATGCAAACAATTCTTGCTAATGGTTGTAAAGGAAAAGAAACAATTATGAAAAAGTAAAATTAAAGTAAAATTAAAAAAAAATAAAAAAAAAACTCTATAGTCTCTGTAGTCATTTTGTTGAAAAAAATAACAATTAATAGCTAAACTAACATATTAAGAATAGCATGTTGATAGCCTCTTTTGTTAATAACGTGTTATTTTTACTCTTGACAAATATTCCTATGGTTGTCAATGATCGACTAGTGGCTCATTCTCCACTAAAATGCTTCTCCTTCTTCACCAGTTATTATATCAAACTAAAGAGTGGTCTGAGCTCTTAAATTTATGTTGGAGGATTTGGTTATTACTGCAGTTCATGGAAATGAATGATGTAAATCTCTAATCTCTTTTTTTCATAGTCATTATGTTTAGTTTTGTTTTACGTGGTTGGAGAATCATACTCTCAAGTTAATCTTTTTAGTTTTAGAATCTATGCTATCAATATAACTATACATCTTTTATTAATAGAAATCTTTTGGGCTAAAAAAAATATGTTATTTTTAAAGTTTAAAAACAAATATAGTTTAAATTTCTTTATTTTTGAGAATATGTTCTTGTGAGTTCCCTAGTCAAAAATCCTATCCAACCTTAGGGTAAGAGAGCGAGAAAGAGAGAGAGAAAGAAAGGAGTGAGAGAGGGAGATAAGGGTAAGAGAGAGAGGGGGGGACGGAAAGATGGAGGCAGAAGAGATAATGTCAAGGGAAAGAGAGGAGTGAGAGAGGGAGATAAGGGTAAGAGAGAGAGGGGGGGACGGAAAGGTGGAGGCAGAAGAGATAATGACAAGGTTGGAGGGCATATAGAGATGGAGAGAGCGTGGGAGATAGTGACAACGTGAGAGAGAGAGAGAGAGAGAGAGAGAGAGAGAGAGAGAGAGTGACAAGTTAGAGGGAAGAGAGAGAGATGGGGGGAGAGAGGGAGGTAGGAGATAAAGGGAGGGAGGGGAAGGCCCTAAGAGAGGACTTGAGAGAGAGGAGGAGAGATAGAGTTGGAGGGGGAGGGGGAGAGACATTGTGAAGAAGAAACATATAGAGAAAAAAGTGGAGAGAGAAGAAATATATAGAAAGAAAAGTGGAAACGAAGATACAATAATGTTTATTTATTAGTTTTTCTTGAAAGTTAAACTGTAATTTTATATCTAATCCTAATAATTGTAGATCTAGAACAACAATAACATGTCGAAAATTTTAACAATAAATTTCATTTTTTTTTTCTTTCTTCATATATCTCTCAAAGTGTACATTTTATACTATATGTAATATCCTATATTACAATTAACCAATGATATAATGACACATTTTATTAATAAAATGAACAAACTAAAATATAGAAATCTCTATCTTGCTAATAATTATTGATAATTATAATACATACATTATTCTAAAATACATATATTTATTAGCATAAAAATGACAAATATGAAAACAACAAATTTTTTTGCATTAGTCCATTTTAACTATTAAATTAAAGAACACAATAACCAATAATCCATTATAACATATATACAAAATATTTATGTATTTATAAAATTTTATATTGGAAAGAAAAATTCAGGTAGGAGTATATATGTAGATGGAATAAGCCATGGATATGATTTAGATATATTTTTATTTAGAATATTCTCTAAGATATTAAAAAACAAATAAATATATTGTTATAGATGATGTAAACTAATTAAAAATAATCTAAAGTAATCTAATGTTTTTTTTAATCGGCAATAATATATATATTTACATTTCTTTATTAGAAACAACTCAAATTATTTATTTGCAATGTATTTGATACCTTCTATAGCATTAGAAGAATAAACTACCATAATCAACCCCACCCTCTATACACACTACACTTAAATGGAGAGAGCATAGCCCTTCGACAACTTTTATGGAAGTAGGAAAATAAAACCATTCGATGTGTTCCCTTCTCTGAGTTTGAGCAAAATGAGTTAGTATTATATTACATCTATTGTTGGAATAATTTTTTAGGCTAACTTAAAATATGAAGAAAAGATAAGACTCTTAATTTATTTTTTGATAACTTTTTTATATCTAATGTAAATAATTGTAGATCTAGAATACTAATGACATGTACAAAAGTTTAACAATAGATTTCAAATGTTTTTTTTGCATAAATCTCCAAAGGTATCTACAGTTTTAGTATACATTTGATATTTTTTCAATTACTACAAAATATATCATTACTAATGTAATGGGGTAGTGTTTCTTCTTTCCTTTCTTTTCAATTACATCCCCAATAGCTATTTCTAAAGAAGATATAGATATATTGAATAAAAAAGACAGATTTATGTCTCATAGTACATGTATAGCTAATAGCTTTTCCAAAATCCCTATAGTGTAGGGTCTTGCTTACTGAGTTCCCTTGCAGATATAGGGAGGACTAATGGTTGCTCAAGCCATTCGAGTTTGGTCATCCTGAAGCATGAATAGGTCCCATACTTCTCCCTTGACTAGATTTCCTCGTTAGCTACACAAAATATTCTCAGTATCCTACATAATAAACACATGAGGTACATAGAGTTTCTTGAGTGTCTCTAACCTTCGTAAGATCTTATTAAAGCTAAGAAATACATTTTTAAGTTCAAAAGGAGAGGTTTAATGTGCCTACAAAATGTGATAGGGGCCTAATGTTGTACCTAAGTGGGAGGCCCATCATAACCCGTATCAAAACTTTTTCTTATTCTCTAAGCAACCTATTCGTCTTCTTTCCTCTGCTTTTTTTCATAGATCTCTCTGGGGATACGCATAATATCCCATGCAATCTTGAATGTGGTTGTCCATGTTGGATAAAAACCTACACTTTCCTCAATTTCCCACCATTATTTTGACTATTCTTATTTTCTTTGATATTCCTAGAGTCCCATCAGCAAAGGGGGTTTAAATCTTAACATTGTCCATTGTATTTCAATTTTATGGATGATTCTATTATGAAATGTATTTATTTCTAGTAAAACCTGTGATCTATCAGGGGAGTGATATTCCCTAATTTTCATGTTGTAGGGAAGTGCTTTCCATCTTTTTTATTAGGCTTACAGACCCTCTTCCTCCAAGAGTCTTAAGCTATCCTCAACGTGGAGGATAGATTATTCCTACGTTGTAAATTGTTGCTCCTTGTGGATCTTCTATTAGAAGTGAGGACATGTGAGGAAGGATGTTATAACATAATCAAGCATGACTCCTTCATCTCCATATCTAATGATCTCTTTACCTCTTCCAGTATTTCTTCATGCCTTAGCCATGATGCTAAAGCCATCAATTGTGCATCACCCAAATAAATATTTGGTTTCCATGTGTTCATGTTAGGCAACACCAAGTTATGAACGTAAAATTCTACAATATTGACCTTCTCTTCTATGTTTCTCTGAAAGATTATGTCAATAAATTTTATAATATTTTGTAGAGTGAGAGAACCCCTTTATGCCATCATTCTAATTTAGAATTGACACCATTGATCTTTTAAAAACAGGCAATAAGATGGCCTTCTTTTTTTTGTAGCAACTTCTATGTTTGCTACAATTGGTCTCTTTTGTTTGCCTCATCAAATTTTAGGAGCGCCATATCATATTTTCTTCCATTCTTCCAATATTAGCAACTACCCTAGGCTCTGCGATCGTCTTCCATCTATGGGTTCTATCCTTTTCTTCCTCAAGATAAAAAATTAAGGCTAGTACTGAGTGAATAGGAAGTACATCCCTACCTCAGTCCAAGAGTAGTAGGTGTTGAGTCCCAAACTTGCATTTTTCCTACACCTTTTTCTAGCTTCTTCCCATTCATCTGAACCTTCTAAGTCATCAGTATCATTGCATATTAGTTAAAAAAGGGCATTTAAAGTGGTTTCTTGAATATGTGTTTGTGTTGCTATTTGAACTAGATTTTTGTTTATAAGTTGCGGAATCTTGTCACTTTCTGCAGCCAGCCCAAGTTTCTGTAGCTTTTTTGTCAAAGTCTATATTGCAGGTGTCTTTAGGTGATCGAGCCACATGGGCAATTTGCAACCGACGTGGACATGGACCGAGTCTTATTGGCTCAGTCGAATTCATCAGAAGAGGCCATAGTCAACGATGGGCAAAACGGTGGTCAACTCAAGAGTCCTACGGTGATAAAACTCTTTTTTCACCATGTGAAGTTTTGTGTGGTTGTTCCTAGATCTCGGGGGACAATTTAACACCTGTGAACCACTCCATGAACCAGATCCAACAACCACCTTCCAAAGGTTGAATCCTCACGGCAACCATAGTGCTAAATCTCGGGACGTGGTTGTTTACGTGTCTTGTATCAACACCGAATGTAGGAAAACAATTATATGATCCTCTGTTATAAATAATGCGTTCTCATACACATATTAGTTAGCTTTTTGGTAATGTAATTCTAACTGTAAAAGAACCCACTGTGCCATAACTTTATCACTATGTTATGACTGGATTTTAATACATGAGAAGACTCTATTTCTGAGCTCAATTCGTGGTTGATCGTTGATTGTCCAAGGATTTTGCAGAGGGCCCCTGCACCAGCCGAGGTCTTGTTTATTACTATAGAGTTTCATGTTTTATTTCTTTATTTTCTTATGCCATAATCATTCACTTGTATATATATCACATCCCTTATGGTATTAAGTTTGATAGCTGTGCATAGCTTTTCACATTTTCTATACTTTTAACTGATCAGTGCTTTTGTTTTAGATTACAATAGGAAGCCTGGGAATTTGCACATAGTTCTCTAATGACTAATGACATGGAATCATTCTTGTCCTTCTGCTGATTTTCATTTCCTTTAGCTTTTAGTTCCAGCATTGTGTTATTTATTTCAGTTTTGCTCATTTACTCTTCTGCAAGATAGATATTAAATTACTCATGTCATTTTTAGTTAGCTCCTAAAGCCAGAGTGAGTCAAATGGTGAGAGATTGAAGTATGAATGCGTATTTTGATATTAGTTTATTTTTCTGCAAGTTAGTTATTGAATTGCTCATGTCATTTTCAGTTGCCTTCTAAAGCCAGAGCGAGTCAAATGGTGAGGGATTGAAGTATGAATGTGTAGTTTGATATTAGTTTATTTTTCTGCAAGTTAGTTATTGAATTGCTCATGTCATTTTCAGTTTCCTCCTAAAGCCAGAGCGAGTCGAATGGTGAGGGATTGAAGTATGAGTGTGTAGTTTGATATTAGTTTTATTTTCTGTAAATTAGATATTAGATTGCTCAAGTTGTTTATGATTACCTCCTAAAGCCAGAGTGAGTCGAATGGTGAGGGGTCCGAATATGAGTTGATGTAATGTGATTTTAGTTTTATTTTCTATAAATTAGATATTAGATTGCTCAAGTTGTTTATGATTACCTCCTAAAGCCAGAGCGAGTCGAATGGTGAGGGGTCTAAATATGAGTTGATGTAATGTGATTTTAGTTTACTTTGCTTGCAACTCTTGGATTTCTTTGAGTTCATTTTTTCTTATATTTTCATGGCAGCAACGATAATGGGTTTCATGGTCACTAGCTCACTGTTTTTTAATTAGAATAGTGGCACATTTTCCCTCTCTTTTCAAGAATTAGTTTCATCATCGCATGTTTAAAAAAAAAAATTGAAGTTTTGAAAATCATTTTAAAAGACATCATTGCCTTGAACATTTATATCATACTTGTCTTTTAGAATTTCCATGCCACATTAGGGAATTAACAGAAATAAACCCAAAGCAAAACAAAAACTCAAAAACAACAAAAAAATAAGAAATAGTTTATCTTGCACATATAGTGAGTCACACTTCAACAATTTACGACTCCCAGATTGATAATTAATATAGAAATTTAGGACACTCCAAATTCACCAAACATTTTGGCATCGTTGCGGGGGAAGTATAACTAGGTAGCCAATTTCCTAAAAAAAAAAACAACAAAAATAAGGGAAAAATTGATAACTTCTTGAAGTATGCTCTCCTCTTGCACTTAGTGTGATCTGGAGGATCAGAAAAGAGAGTCATTGGTTCAATAATTTCTTAAGTATGCTCTCTTCTTGCACCCAGTGTGAAATGGAAGATCGGAAAGAGAATTATTAGCCCAAATTAAAAAAAAAAAGAAGAAAAAAAATGACATGCATAGAGTAAGAGATTCTAGGGGGAAGGTTTATAGCTAGAGGCAACAGTTCGATTTTCACAACTCCATCTTCTTCAAGGTATAGACAAGATTCACCACCATCTACACCTAGCCTTAAGATTGCTGGAATTCAAGGAGTAGCTGAATTAGAGGATTCTCCTACACCATCTACCAAATCTCATTTAGAGGAAGACCCTTTATTTACTTCTACAGGAGAGCATATTGTAATTCAAGAAGTAGAATCACCTGAAGAAGAAAAGGAAGAAACTCCCTCTCATCCTCCCTTGATAGAAGAACCAGAGGACTCTAAGGACTCTGAAGAAATTATCATGACAGAGGAAGTAGTAGATGGATTTGGAGGTAGAGGTAGAGGTAGAGGTAGAGGAGGAGGAAACAACGGAAGAGGAAATGGAGGAGGAAGAGGTAACAACGGAGGAAATAGGGATGGGGATAACTCATTTGGATTCCTTATAGCCGATTAGGAAACCCATACAAGAATGAAAACGATTCACCATTTGTCCTCCCAAACTTTCATGGGTTGAGAAGTGAGGATCGCGAAACATTTCTATTTGAGTTTGAAGTCTTGTGTCGAACCTATGATGATATGGAAGACTCTCAAAAACTCAAACTGTTTCCTTCAACATTAAAAGGAGCTATTTTGAAATGGTTCATGGGACTAGCCACTCAGTCTATTCATAGTTGGAATGATATGAAACAAAATTTTTTGGATAGATACCTAGACTATTGCATGCCCACTAATCATAACGATGAGGTATTCGAGATGATGCAAAAAGAAGATGAAAACTTGGAGGACCTACTCGAAAGATTTCAATACAACTTAAAGAGAGCAAAAATGAGTAATCTGGATGAGGAAACCTTGAAAGCCCTTCTATTGAAAGCCATTAGAGATGAATGGATAGACATTTTAAACATGATGGAAAGGGAGATATCTCTCAACTTCCACTTCATGACATAGTAGAACTATGTGTCCATGTCTCAAGAGGAAAATCTAAAACTGCAAAAGGGCCTAGAGATCCTTCTCTGATTAGAGCAAACAAATCTACAACGAGTTCAGTAAGTAGGGAAGAGATTGGAAATATGCTTGACGAGTTCAAAACAGATATTTTAGGGAGCCTGAGTGAGCAACTAGACACCCTTAAAATAAAAAAACAAGCAGAAAGCAGGAGTGGAAGCTTTGGCCATCTTTTGTCCAAAATGTAGGAAGAAACATGCTCTAAGGGAATGTCCCTTGGATGCAAAAGTTGTAGAAACATGTATGATTTTCTCAGAAATCCATGAGACCAAGGATTGTCCTTCAATTCCTGGCCTCAAACGTGTCTTTCAAGAAGATCCAAATTCAGTGGAATCTCTCTGTTTTGTTACAAGGAGACCATGGCGGGGGCAACAAAATCAAGGGTTCAATAATCCTATAAATTTTCAACCCACGCCAAATTGGAATCCTTGGCAACAACCTTGGCCCCAATCTCAAAATCCATATCAATCATGGGTACAAGGTATGAAAAATCCTTATGGGAGATTTGCTCAATTTTATCAATATCCTCCATCCTTTCCAAATCAACAAGCTCTACAACTTCCAAATCAAAATCCACAACTTTCATTACCATTCCCACAACAACAACAAAATCCTCAACAAAATTCTCAACTCTTGCTTCCATTCCAACAAAAAGAAAATCAACTACCTTCCCAGCCATTGCCAAATCCCAATAATAAAAATCCTCAAAATGCTTACATGGTAGAAGGAAAACAATTTCCTACCTATATGATTGTTCCTC
>APFE030962682.1:0-15517 GCA_000404065.3 Pinus taeda | reverse complement strand
CCCACTTGGGATTCATTCTGGGATGCCATCAAGGAACAGTACTACGCTGTCAAAAGCTACAAGGAAAAATACATAAAGTGGACCACGGTGCGGCAGGGAAGGGAGCAAGATGTGCTAGAGTTCACAAACATTTTTCAAACCCTTCCCACACAGTTGGGTATCAAAGATTCTGATTTGTATCTAGTACTCAAATATTGTGGGTGCCTACACAAATACATCCAAGAAGAGATGGAGTTCCTAAACATGTCCTCGCTCGGAACAGCGTACCGATATGCTGTCAAAATCGAGCAAAAGTTCAAACAAAAGAAGCGAGACTTTGGATCTGCGAATCCAAAGACCAAAGGACAAAGCCAAGGTGGGGTGACCTAAGACAACCCGTCGAAGATGCAAGAAAAGAACAACACCACAAAGCCGAAGAAGGACACAGGAAACTGGTGTGAGTTCCACAAGAGTCCCACTCATAACATAAGTGAGTGTTGGACCAAGCGGTCACTGGTGGCTAAGTTGAAGGCTTTCGAATCAGATGCATGTTCCGACCCTGAGCCAGAACCTAACAAGGGGAATTGCAAAGGGAAGTATATCATTGATGTGGATCCCAGCGGCACGGTTGCCACCTCCAAGATCCAGAAGAATGAGCTCGAAGACCTAGAGGAGGGGGAGCGCCTTTTCCACTCATAGATGTGGCTGAAGGGTTCACCGCTGCAATTCATTGTCGATAGCGGCAGCCAAAAGAACCTTGTTTTAGCAGAGGTTGTGAAGCGGTTGGGCCTAGTGGCTGCAGCACACCTGCAACTGTATAGTATAGGGTGGCTTCATGAAGGACGAGATCTCAAATTCCGCTAGCAGTGTCGCCTTCCCTATAGGATCAAGCCCTTTGTAGACGAGGTATTGTGTGATGTTACACCTCTGGATGTTTGTGATGTATTATTAGGCCAACCATACTTGTGTAGGCGACATGTTGTGTATGAGTCAAGGCCTCACATTGTCATTATTTCTTTGGATAATTCATTATACAAGATACCGGAGGTAGCCCCACCTATGAGCCACCTCTTTGATCATTGTTAAGAAAGACAGCAAGCTCATCTCCCAGACCAGGAAATTCATCTACCTAGTTCCCTTCCAAAGTAAGGGGAAGATTGTCGCCACATCCATGACCCTCGCAAAGTGTTCCTCCATACAGCAGCAGTAGCAAAGGAATATGGTCATGACAGAACACAAGAACAACTTCTCCTCACCCACAGGTATACAACACAAGCTTCAGGTGGGAAACAAAGTCTAGTTGCATCTGTAGAAAGAACACCTTACAAGAGCCCAAAATAAGCTCCGACCATGCCAACATGGTCCTTACACCATTACTAAGGCTATGGGAAATAATGTTTGGGAGCACAACATTCCTCCATTCCTTGGCCTGCACCCAGTGTTCAATGTGGACTGCCTTCGGCCATACTTTCCACCATTACTAGACACATCCGACATTGCAGAACAACTCACACCCACAGAATTAAATCCAGATTGCATGGAGCAAGCTACAACTGATTGAATCATGGACACACCAATCAATAACACTAGCCAACAGAATATCCAACTATATCGAGTTGTAAAAGCAGGCCAACTCCTTCACTAGGGCAAAGTGGCTCACCAGGGACCAAGTTCAGCAGAAGTTCCCTCATCTCATGGAGGAACTCGATGCAATGGGGACCATTGCTTCCTAAGGGGGTAGGAATGATCCAGGCGGATATTGGTGACCACCTACCAAGTCCACCTAGACCCCCACCATTGTTTTTCTTAGCATTTTTAGTTTCCTTAATTGTAGCACAACTTACTATTTTTAGCAGTTTTTCGAGTACTAAAATTCTGGAGCCCTTTTGAGGCCCTAAACGATGTTTTTTTGGAAATGTGGGGAACCTAGTCCCAAATTGGTAGTGCTCAGATAGATCTTTCTAACGAGCTATTGTACGTGTCAAACATAGATCGTATGCCAAAGTTACGACCACGAGAAATTGATGTACCAATTTACCCAAATGGGGCCCACAATTTGGTGTTTCATCTTCTAGGGTTAGGTTTTGGGATGTTAAGGGTTTTACATTGTTTCTCAACAATAAATAGGCCTTCAAGCCTCATTGCAACACAATTCAGGGGCATGTAGCCACCACATCTCTTCTCGGAGATAAGCTACCATCGCCCTAGTTGTTTATTTCCATTTTCTGTTTGTAAGCATATCTCAATATTTTACATTAATGAAATGAAGTATTATTTCGGCTGCATCTCTATGTTTATGGTTATCTCTATAATTTTTTGTGTTCCTATTTAAATCTGGATCATTGTGTTATATTCTTTCCACGACTAGCCCACATAGTTAGCCGGTGGGTAGAGGGGGGGCAGATCCCCCCCTTTGTTGCGCCAATTGCATAGTAGGGGGGTCATAGGGGGTTTGAGGGGTGCAGGTAACACCACTCTGTGGGGTTTGGGGCAGTGCCCCGGAAAATTTTGGTTTTGGAACCTATGTTAGGCTTGGCGGACCCACCTATGGTTTTGTGCAGGATTTTTGCACATGTTTTTGGACGCGATGTTTTTCGGTCCATGGTTTTGGATGCGATGGTTTTCAGACCATGGTATTGGATGCTTCAGCATGTATAAATATATATTATAAAATTGAAAAAAAAAAAAATGAAAAATCAAGCTGGTAGTCCCGATTTTGGGATCCAGGGGAAATCTCTGTGTATGTGTTTTATGTGTTATGCTCTCGCATTGTTTGTTTTCTATGTTTTAGAATTCATACGTAGGTAATTTCTGTACAGGGTTAAAAGCTACATTGGCCTCTTCATGACATATCCATGATGCAAGGGCCATTACTTGTAAGTCCCCCAACTTTGCATCGGGGTCCCACACATTCAAGTCTGTTAAGGCCAAGTTGTGTAAGTATAATTCAGATATCTCGGCCTTATCTTGCAGGGTGTTTTGGTCACATAGCTCAATGAATTGCCTATAGTCTTGGAACGACATAGCCCCTCATTTTTCTAGTGTCCTTATCTAAAATTGCAGCCATTGATCTTTGGGGTACAAGGCATATGAATTTGGTGGCATCCTACACTAGATTGCCTCCATAGAGAGGCTTGCCATAGTGGCCAATTGGCTCTCTTTTTCCTGTACTTGCCTCCTCAACCATGTGTTTCTAGCCTCTAGTTGAAATTTCGTATTTTGTTCCTTGTCTCTTATCCTACTCAAATCTCTGCCCATCTTTAGTATCTTCTCTTCCATATGGCCTACATCCTCTACATTCTTTGACTTAGAAATTTCCATCCAGTGATGTGTCCTTCTTTCCTTCTCAAGACAAAAGAAGAGGGTGATGGAAACTTCGTGGTATTACTCTGCCTCCCTCAATGAATCTGTAATAATAGCTTAGATTTGTTTGTCAGCTAGGTTCCTGCAGCTCTTGGGATTCTTCCTTTGATTTCTTTCATCTTCCTCATCATGTATTTATGTTGCTACTTTCTTGCATTTCCTCTATCCTTGTTGTCCTTCCTGCTGCTTTTTCTCTGTCTCCTATAGTGTTGACAAAGCTTCCTATAGGATTGTTTGTGTTTCCTGTAGGAAGATTTTTCCTTTCTTAAATGGGGTCAAAGGTTCTTTGATTTCCTTTTCTTATTTTGAGCTAGTGATAGGCCTCCTGACATAGGTGATTGGAGACTTTTGGGAAGACTATTTTGATGTGCTCTTTTCACCTATCATTTTCGAGGAGACTATCGTTTCTTGCTCTTTTGGTGAATCCTCAATAATGATAGGAGTCTTGTTGGGTTTTGTGGTATCCCCTGTTTGATCCTAGTGCTCCTCCTTATTTTGAAATATAAGGGAGTCTACCTTTGTCTTTTCCCTTTTTATTTGATAGTTGTACTTAGGGCACTCAAGGCAACAATTACCTCCCTCTCAATTGGTTCAGGAGACAACCTTGGATATTCCTCCCTTTCCTTCGTTTTCTCCTCAGGCTTTCTTCTTCCTCTTATTATTTATCTTCAACATTCTCCTCTTATCCTTGTTTTTTTCTTCTTCTTCCTTTGTTTTCTCTTTCTTTGTCTCCTCCTCCTCTTCTTCTTCTTCTTCTTCTCCTTCATCAACATTAGAGTTGTTGTCCCTATCACATTCCAGTTCTTGTATATTAATCACATCCTCTCTGTCCATGACACGTCTTTGAATGTGGACCATTGAATGTGGATTTTGAGCTAGCTCAGGTCATCCTCTAGTATTAGCTTAGTAAGTCCATGGTTGGCCAATTGCTGATGTTTTCCTTCTTGGACTTTTATGCTCATGTCTATTATTTATTGCAATAAGAAGTAAGATATGTTGAGTCTTCTGTCATTAGGTATCCCCTCTCCAAATCGCAACTTGTGGAGGAGCCTAAATTGATATCCATAGACTATATTGAGCCTTGCTTCACAAGAGATATATTTGAGAATATGATAACTTACCTAATTCCAACGGTAGGGAAGGCTTTCCCTTCTTATCCCATTTTTATCCTCCTTTCTCTATGGCATCGCTTGAGGAAGTGTAGTGATTCTGCTAATTACTTTAGGAGTAATTGTAATTGACATTCCTCTTACCACTATGGTAGAACGGATCCTAGCCTGAGGGTTACGTGCCATGGAAAACTCTTGAGCTACATAATCATCATATCCTCTAAGCAACTCATAAAATCCCAACCAGTTATGTATTTTGAATATTTCTGCCACAAGGGTATGGAGGTGTATTCCGGATGTCTCTATGGGTTCCCTTTTGTTAAACCCTTCTGTCATTTTCCTATTCTGGTTGGATAAATGTAAGGAGTGCGGTTTCAGTTACTAGGGTGACTAAGGGTGGTGGATGACTAAACTTTTCCTATATCTCCACACAAATTTTCAACCTGTTCACAATTATCTTTTAAAAAAAACCACGAGGCCCAATGTTTTCTCTTGAAGCAACAAATTTTTTTGTTCCTAGCTACCAATTCAAAGAATAGGAGATATGGGCCACCTACCTTTCAACGTGCTTCTTTGGATGAGTATAATTTCTAGGAAGCTAGACCCTATCCACCTCCTTTTAGTGTTCTCTATGAATGTCCATTATTTCCTGTAGCTCCCTATGTTTTCTGTAGTTTTTGTTTCCTGTAGGGTGGATGAAACAAGTTTTCCTCCTTGATGGCTATCCAAGGTGGTACCAACCCTATCTAACCTTGAAATGAATAAATGGTGCATGCAAGTTCAAAATATTTTCTCTTTATGGTTGATTCCTTGGAACATTGTATTGATTGGAAGTGTACAAGATTTCCTCTTATGGACCATTAGCCAACCGTTAGCTATCATGCAGTCTCTCATCGTAAACATCATTGACTCTCCCACAACTTCACTCGAACACCTTTTTAACTCATTCCTCTTTGATGGGATGGTGCCACATGTCAGGTTGACTAGGATTTTCCCTTTTGTTTTCGAACTGAGGGTGGCCAAGTTAGTTGGCCACCTCCATCTTACAAAATTGACTTTATTTGTTTTCCTACTCTTTTACTATATCGTACCTAAGGAAGAACTCAGATGAGGTGCCATACCTCTTCCTTCCTTTTCTTGGTTGCTTCATGCTAGAGGATGGATTTGTTGTGATTTTTCTATTTAAGTAAGTGCTTTTCCTTTGAGATTTTTTTCATATTTCACCTATTGATGTGGTTGTCTTCTTTGCTACTATGTGCAGGTGCTGGGTCTTGCTATTGCTACCACCAAGCTTCTAGATGGGAGTCACAATGTTTGTAGGGGTGATGGAGATTCTTATTTTATTTGGTAGTAAAGGAGAGTGCATTAAGAGTCATTGTTGTGAGAGGACAACTTGCTACTGGGTTTCCTGTATTTACTACAGGAAACCTGTAGCTACGTTTTTCATTAATTTTTTCTGTGTTTTTTTCCCGTGGAGGAGGAATAGGTGGTGAGGTAGGAGTGGAAGGGGTTGCAATGGGGGACATGGAGTGGTAGGTGAGCCAGGACAATGATGGTATGGCCCTTGGACTTTTCTATATTTTTTGTTGTTTTATATATAGATATTTGTTATTTTCCATTTTGAATTATTTTTGATACAAATAAAGAGTGGTATGGTCATGAGTTGGTGTTGAGTGAGATATGGTGAGGTGTATGGTCTCCTCTTTCAACCCAGAACATGCGTACATCATAATTTCTCAACCAAAATTCCATTCCTGTAGAGTTTCAGGACATCATGTAGTACTACAAGAAGCTCTTGTAGTAACTACATGAAATCCTATAGAAGTCAGAAAATTGCTTGCAAACTAGTTTTTGATGCTTGGAAATAAGGATGGATAATGGAGACATGGTAGGCATGGGAGATATAATGTGAATGAAGGAAAAATGGGGTTTTTTTTTATTTCTCTCCTCTAAACTTGGCCTCCCTTGTTGCCTTTAAAAACCTGCAAAAAATCACATAATTTTATTAGTGGGCATGTTTGAGGTCCCTGCCATGTTATTTTGTTTTTCTTTTGTTTTTAAGGTACATAGGTCGCCTTAAAGGAGGTTTTCAACCTTTTTTCCTACCCTAGGTACCTCAAGGGAGTTTTTCACCTAGAGATATTTTTATTTATTTATTTATTTTCACTCCTGGGCTGCCTCAAGGAGGTTTTAAACCCCAAAAGCTAGTCTTAGGTGCCTCATAGAGGTTTTCACCTAATCCCCTTATTGTTTTCCCTTTTCCTTTTTTCATTTCTTCCAAAAAAATAATAGTCTTCAAGAGTTTGATGAGTTAGAAGTTGAGACACTTCCAAGCATATTCACTTCCTTACTGATGGTACTAATGAATTCTTCGCTTGATAGAGGTCTTTTATAGGCTTCCAATATGTATCCAGTGACCAGCGAGATGATATCTTCTTCATGAATGGTCCTTACTTGGACAACCCATTTTCATCGCACTTATCTATCAGATATGGGCCTAGCCACTTGGTCATCAATTTTCCTTGAAATCCTTGAACTTGGATTCATATAGCAGAGCCCAAGATCCTATTGAAAAACTTTGTCTTTGATTGTTTTTTCATGCTAAACCTTTCTTTGTACTTGAGTCATCTCTGTGTGTAGGAGGAATTGCATCCTGAATTAATCTAAACCATTGATCTAGAGCAACCTCTCTTGTTGTTCCCTTGTAACATCCAAATCTAGTTGTGCTACCATTCTCAAAGTGTTTCACTCAAACTAAATGGATATCTTAACCTTCTTCCGTAGACCAAATTAGAAGGGGTGAAGTTAGTGGTTATCTTCTCGGTTGTGTGATAAGCCTAAGTGGCCTCCACTAATCTTTCAGCCCAATCTATTCTTCTACTTCTCACAACCTTTGTGATAGTTCCTTTAATGCTATGTTGGTAACCTATACTTGTCCATTGGCCTGAGGATGCTAAGAAGTTAACTTCCTGTGCTTGATGTTATGTTGACTCAACAAATTATCAATCATGTGTCAGGTGAATTGAGCACCTTGGTTAGTGACTAGCTCTATAGGGTACCCAAACTCGTAAAACCCATTCTCCCTAAGGAAACCAACTACTTTCACTTCTATTGCTACCTCGACAACCTTGGTTTCATTCCACTTTGTCAAGTAATCAGTGCACACAATTACGTACTTCTTGTTCACCGATGGTGGATCAATGGGCCCAATGAAATCCATTCCCCACTTGTCAAATGGCTCACGAGTCACTTGAGGTTTCAAAGGAATTTCATCCCTGGAAGTAGGTTTCCCCATTCTTTGGCAATGGTCACATCCACTGGTATATCTTCTTTCATCTTGGTGGAGAGTGGACCAGTAGTATCCATCTTGTAGTACCTTGAAGGTTGTCCTCTTGGCTGCAAAGTGACCTCCATAAGGCCCATCATGACAGGCCAAAAAGATATCAAAAACTTTCTCCTCCCTCACATCTTCTCAGAATTTGATCTGGGCCTAGCATAAAGAGATTGCCCCCAATCCAAGTGAATGGTGCACTTTTCCTTATAACTCTGCTCTTTTCCTTGGAGGACATATTTAGAGGGAAATTTTCAAGCACTAAGTAGTTGGCTATGTTAGAAAACCATGGAGAGAGAACTAAAATAATGAATAAACTCTCATCTGGCAGCTAATCATCAACCATTCCTTCTTCACCTATAGGCAAAGAAAGTCTAGACAAAAATCTGCAACTATGTTTTCTCTACCAGGATTATCAATGATAGTTAGTGCTGGGAATCATGATTGCCATTAGATCAAAACCTACAGGTGTTAGTCAACGATTGCATCACCAGAGATAAGGATCCACAAGAGGCAGTTAGTCCATGTCGCGAAATGCATGGGGAGTGTTGGCTTATCCAATGTCCATCAATCTCCCCCCAATGCGAGCTGGGTGTCTATCAAGCTTGTGACCTACATTATGATAACACTTGTTGGGAATCATGATTGTCGTTAGATGAAAACTTACATGTGTTAGTCAATGATCACATCGGTAGAGATAAGTATCCACGAGAGGTTGTTAGTCCATGTCACGAAACACATGGGGAGTGTTGGTTTATCCAATGTACAACAACTTCAGGCTGTAAAAAGTAGTAAGGATACTCTTCAGTAGTAATGAACAGATGTTAAATATTGGGATTACAAAAATAGAGTAAAGGTTGATTGGAAATGTTTCCTGAATAAACCAGCCATATGAATATAGATATGGTGTCCCAATTGGTTGGAGAAAGGGTTATAACAAGTTTTCTTAAAAATATATATAAGTGGAAGCTCATACCTTGAAATCCTAACAAAAAAAAGGATAGACTAAAAGATACATTACAGAAATGTGGATAACCACATATGTGACAATGTGATTAGAAAATGATTGTAAACCACTAGAAATGGTAATATTGGTGCCATTAGATCAACTAAGCCAAATCAAATGGTGGAATAGTTAAATAAAATTATGTAAAAGGGTACAATCTAGATAAAGGAAGAAAAAATTTAAACTTAAATAGAAAATGGAAATAGAGGCACATAAGAATGGGAAAGTATGGAATAAATAAAGGAAATGATAGAAACACCCTATGTGCTGAAGAATAGATCAATGAATGGATGAAGTCATCGTATACATGAGGTAATCAATTGTTCTAGTTAACCATGAAGATCAAATATACCAAGATACTCCTTAAGTATCTAGATTGTTAGTTTTCTTATACCTTCAATGATTTCCGGAAGGGCATGTAAATATGAAACAAAATAACTTCATTAGACTTGAATAAGTCCACGTAAAGCATAAAACTGATAGAAGTAAGCTATCATGCACTGAAACATGTATACTAGATACATATTGATAAACAAATTGAAAGAAATACTGAAGTAATTACTATGGCTTTCCTGGAAGTAATACAAAAATTTTCTATTTTGAGTTTTACGATAGATCATATGAATGACATTGGATATTGTTGTGAATAAAAATAATGAAAAGGAATTATGGTAGCTTTAGGCTAACATATTAAAGTTACTAACAACATGATTCTTGGAATGCATGTGAATTGAGAAGATGATTGCAGAAGAACTGCAAGAAGCAAGTGTGGAGCATGAATACACACATACCGAAAAAATGGGTATTTTCCTTTTTGCTATTAAAAACTCAAGGGAAGTCAAAATGGGAAACCTTGATCAAATTGTGGAATCTAACAATTTTTTTTGTTAAACTAAAGCTCATAATGTTCAATTTTTGGGTAGCAGTAATTCGGAAATGTGTAAATGATAACTCTAACATTGGTTCTTGAACAAATGTTACAAGTATCACTAGAAGGAGACTGGTGGACCAAAATCCTTTGTACCTAGATTGGGAAGAGATTCGATCCACACTGAAGTACAAAAGAAACATTGTATTCCCAAAGAAGCTACCTATGCATGTGAAGGGAAGTTGCAGAATGTTATCCAATAAGATTTCAGGGAAAAAAGAAATTGGATAACAAACATTGAGGACAGTATTAATAAAAGGGGAGGAGAATGTAATATCCCTTTCTTACTGTAATTTTGGCTAGAATGGTGGAAAATCCATGAAAAATATGGGAACAATGATGTTGTTAATAAATAAAGAAATAGAGTGTAAGTACTTGGGAATGAGACACCTACAAATGAGAGTCTTGCCAAAACAAAAGAATATAATCTCATAGGTAAATGATATTAGTTAATTCTTTCATGATAAGGAATCTAGATATAGATAAGCTTAATGGATGGGAGAGAGATATCTATTAAGTTTCTTAGTTGGAGAAAGATGCTAAGCTTGGAAACAAAATAAAAAAACACAAAAGCACTGAGGAGAGAAAGGTGAGATTTTATGGAAAAGCCTAAGAAAATTGATAAAAAGGTCCACAAAAGCGAAACACAAATAAAAAGAAATCTTATCATGAAAAACAAGATTAAATATTTGATGAAGAAATCAACAGGGGACGTTGATTGCTAGTAACGAGTTCTTAGCTTGGAGGTGAGCTAGGGAAACAATTCTAGATTGGGTGGTGAGTAGGCGTGAACTTCCAAATACTTATACTCCGGTGATGATCTTATCCAATCTTATTATATGTTCTATGATTTTATTCAAACTTATTATGTATTTGATGCTATATGCCGAAATTTTTAATATTCTACGTGAAATTAATATTGTACCGTGTATTAGGTATATCCATTGTTGGGAGTAACAACAAAATTGTATTTAGTAGAATTTGTCTTATTTTATGTGTATGCAGAAAAATAGTGGCTGCTATGGTGAGAGAGTTAGATTCAAATTATTTGATAATGATGGGGATTTTAGTTGGAGGAAAATCGGGAGGTTATAAACATAAATGATTATAGCTAGAACTGGTACACTTTTGATCGAATTATTGGTAAAGTACGATACACAAATATTCTAGAAAAAAATGGGATATTTTCCTGAGCACATGCAACCAAAATATAAATAGCTTTATTATGATTCCTTATTAAATGGGAACAACCCGATTTTATTTAATAACCATGATTTTGTTAGGGTAAACACAAATATTCAATACTCAGGATGGTCAAGGTGTACTCCATTCATAAAAAGAAAAACAAAAACAAAAACGGGCATTGATTCAAAAATAGTATATAGAGTGGATAACTCGACGATAGTAGTCCATTCTGAATAAATAAAATGGTATGAGAAAGGAACAATAACTTGTGTATATATATTTATATATAACAGAATATGAGAACGATACTTAAAAATAACAAAATTTAGTTGCAACTAAAGAATTATTTTAAATCTTGCAAGAAGCTCAAAAACATCATATTATTGGTATTCAAAGGTATAAGAGACGCCTCCATTAAAAAAAAATTATACTCAGAATGAAATAGAACTAATGTATCGCTTTTTGTTACATTGGAAGGAAGTAAATTGCCAATCATGAGATGGGTGAACACAATTTTTCAACGCTAGCCATATCTTTATTTGTACACCCTGTGGTGAAATAATATTGCTGATATTAAATACAATGAAACCAATGCAGATAAAAAGAGGTTCAACCGATTTGGGAGAACTGTCATTCTAATCACAAGCACTTCTAAAACCTGGGAGATATACTATATCCATTACCTTTAGGTATAACCATCATTTCCTCATTATAGTGTAACTTATGGTCTACGCTCGTAAGTATCAACAATGATGTTGGCTACAAAACCATGTGATTTTCAGCTGTTGAATTTTGAATCTTAAAATTGTTAATCCAAAGAGTCAAAAGCTTCTAATCTCAAGTCATCACCTGACCGTACACCATGGATGGAAAAAGAAAAGATTTAGAAACCATCCTCCGCTTTTTAATCCGACTATAACTACCACTCTGTCGGCATTATATGAAAAAACATTCCTGATCTATATCGTATGAAAAAACATTTAGGATTTACATTTTATTTGCTAGTAATAATTGAAAAAACAAACATCTATAACCTTCACCATTTAGATTGTAGTTTCCAGCATTAATATATAAAATGAAAATCTATGACATTCACATTTTGCATTATATTTTCTATGACTAATTAAAGATTTCAAAAAAATACATACATAAAACTCTAGCAAGAAAAAAAATGAATACACCAGATCCAGTAAATGGAAAACAAAACTAGCAGGAAAAAGGATGCTAAAAGGAAAGCATATGAAAAATGTTGTATGTAAGCCAACTAGATGTATGCCTCTTGAATCTTGCAGAAACAGATAAACTGCTCAAGGGACGTACACCAATGCTGAGCCTGAATTCCTATAATCTTTATGTCAAGCCATGTTGCAGCAAGCAACGATCAGTTTCAGTTCCATTCCCCTTGGAACTTGATGATGTTTTATATTTGAAGACCTGTATTCAAATACAAAATCGGTAAACTTAAGTAATTACTGTAACGATTCGTTGCTCCGATGGGATTGGGTGTGTGTCCATATCCCAAGAGGCTTTGCGAGGTGGATAAAGATGTTGGGTATTTTTGCAATGGGAAAATACCAAAACCAAACATTAACTGAACACAGAGTCAATGCTCTGTTACCTTTGCTCCAGGATCTTTTTGCACAGAGGACCCTTTAAAAAAAATAGCTGAGAACAGAGTATTTCACCACCATAAAAGATCTCTATTCATTAAAATGAAATGACTGATATACATTCATCCTCTTTGCTGAGAGGGATTTACCAAAAACAATACAAAAGAAATTACTCTGTCTCCTTTGAAATTTTACACCACTGTGTGTAAATATTTCATTTACATTCGCTGTTGTGTGAAAACAAAAATTACAGGGATTTACACATTTACCTTTTCACTGCTGTGTGAAACAATTCATGGTTTCACATACTTGCCCATGGTTTTTCTTCTTTCACTTCTCTGCCTTCTCCTGCACTGCTGTGCATTCTTTTTCTTACATTACATTACAAACAAAAATGGTTTTTACGCTGCTGCTGCGTTTTACCATTTTCTCATTAAATATTTCAAACCACAAGAATATTCATGCACACTCCTGTGCGTTCCTCCCCTGCAATACAAAATTTTAATCTCTGTGGTTTTCCCTTCACTGCTGCGAATCCTCTGTTTCAGTTTTTCACCGTGTGCGATTACACCACAGTTTCCATAGGCTGCTGCTAGCCCAATACATCTCCTCGTGTGCATTTTCACACTTCACATTACAATCCCCTTGGTCTTTCATTGGCGGCTGCGAGCCCACACATTTTCTCCCCGTGTGCAATGCGATGTTATTCAAATGGAGTCAACGCTCGAACATTTCATATGCACGAAAAAAATAAAAAATAAACTTACATTATATTTTACCCATGTTTCGTATTAAAGCGCCGTAGGTAAAACATTAAAACTTTACCTGAAACATGTCATTGCTTTTAACATAAGGTATGGATGATTATGTTACTCCATGCTGCATTAATTTATTAACAGGCCCGTATGTACTTTGAACAGTTTTAAACGGCGGAGAACTTTCCATTTAATCGGACGGTGGAGAGCATGCACCTTGATCGAACGCATATCGGATGGGGTG
Source organism: Pinus taeda (assembly GCA_000404065.3). Classification (NCBI taxonomy): domain Eukaryota; kingdom Viridiplantae; phylum Streptophyta; class Pinopsida; order Pinales; family Pinaceae; genus Pinus; species Pinus taeda. The sequence continues at coordinate 2,007 of APFE030962682.1, read as the reverse complement.
AGTTGACCGACATTTATCGTCCGATAAATGTCAGGTGATGATGTCACGACAATCCACGTGGCTGCACCATATCGCGTTGGAGCCCCTCGTTAGAATATTCCATCGCCGGAGAGCTGGTGCGATAGGTTTCAGGCGGCCGGTTTCTGGTCTGCAGCTGTGGTTTCCCGCGCGCGTCAACTGCTGGTCTGCACACAGGGGAAATTACAAATTTCAACACTCCCCTTTAATTTCACCTGCTGGGCATTCAGTCTTACCCAAACACTTCCTCAACTCCTTGACATGCTGCTTTTACAAAGGAGTCTTCCCCTTAACAGAGGGATTCACCACTGTCTATGCTGAAAAGCATCTTCCTCTAAACTAGAGGGATTCACCTGTCTATGCTGAAAAGCATCTTCCTCTTCACAGAGGGATTCTCCAAACACAACAAATCTTCCTCTTAACAGAGAGATTCACTAACACTGCTTCAGATGCAGTTCCACAAGAAACAAAATAGTCTTCCTCTTAATAGAGGGATTAACCTGAAACTGTGCTTAAGAGCACCTTCCTCATGACAGAGGGATTCACCATAACAATGTGCTAAAGAACACCTTCCTCTTGACAGAGGGATTCACCTGTGACTATGCTGAAAAGCATCATCCTCTTGATAGAGGGATTTACCATGTGTATGCTAAAAAGCATCTTCCTCTTGACAGAGGGATTCACTAAGAACTTCACTTCCTCTCACGGAGGGATTACTGCCAAACACTGTTGTCCATTACCTTTCATTTCTTCAACAAAACTTCATGCTGCTGCATTTTCTTATTTGCAGTGATGTGTAAAAACACATTTCTTCACTCTCTCTTAGTTCTGGTTCCATTTTCTTCGCACTACTGTGCTTCGCCTTCTTGCCATCACGCTGCTGCCTTTTCTTATGCACTGCTGTCCATACCCATAACCATAGACTCTGTCATCCTGGATTTTATTTGCTGCTGCGTTGCCTCTGCCTTTTGTTTCATCATACTTCTGTGTGCCCATACACTAACTCTTTACTCTCCATTACTTGCACATAGAGAGAAATCATCCTCACGCTGTTTTGCACTGCATTCTCCACACAACAAAACAAAAGATTAACACGGGCTGCTGCCTTTTCTTTTTACACCTTGCTTCACACAATCTTAGTCTTCATTCATTTTTTTTGTACACAATGCACTGCTGTGCAGTTCCTTTCATTTTTTTTCAGCTGCCACACATTATCATTCATCCATGTGCATTAATAATCTGCTGTCCTTGTTTCTCTTTATGCATTTCTTTGCATGCTGAATTGCATATGAAGAAAAAATATTACACATTTTTTTTACTGTTGTGTATTGTACTCATTCTGCTGTGAGTATGTTCTCTCACATTACATAGAAGGAAACTACCTTCCATTGCTATGCATTTCAATGCATGTGCTCCATAACAAAAATTCAAAAACTGCTGTTTTATGTTCTATCTTCCCACTGCTGTGAGGGTCTCCATGCTTTGCATACTTTTCTCATTGCGTTGCTGCACTTCACATTTGAGCGCTGCCCCTTTTTCTTCTCTGCTTTTATGGCAGATTTAACTTCATATTTTCCCTTAAATGGTCTTCATCAAAGAGTGACTGTTAAGACAGTTCAGCAACAAAAAATTACAAGCTCCCCTTTAATGTGTGCTTGTCTTCTTTCGGCAGACTCTTCTCAAAAAAAATTTAGATCCACTGGGGAGTTCAAGGGATTTTCATATTGCGTTTCCTTCCTTCTCCATACTTGTGTAACTTTCTTCTTTTGCATGGGTCTAGCATGTGTAAGAGCCCATGTCAAGTTACAATCTCGTGTCATATGCCCAATGTCATGACACTTGAAACATTCAACATTTTTCATGAATAAAAATTCATGATTTCTTCTTGTGAAATTATTTCTTGGAGATTGTCAGGGACCACAACATCTATCTCCATGAAATGCTCTACAGTCTTTTGCCATATGACCAAAGTTTGAACAAGAATAACAA
>APFE030962677.1:0-32297 GCA_000404065.3 Pinus taeda | reverse complement strand
CACTTCTCCCTTAGGAGGGCACTCAAGATTTTTAAAAACTTACCACAGGGTTAAGAAGGAATTTTTTTGGGATGGCCTTAAATCAAATATTCAAAAGTTTGTGGCGGAATGTTTGGTCTTCCAACAAAATAAAGTTGAAACAATTAAGACACCAGGTCTATTACAACCTTTATCCATTCCAAGCCAACGTTCAGAGGAGGTTTCAATGGATTTTATCACAGGTTTACCCAAGTCTTAGGGAAAGAGTGTCATCATGGTGGTAGTTGACAGAATTACCAAGTATGCACACTTTTGTGCATTATCACATCCATTTAAAGCCAGTACAGTTTCTATCGCATTTATGGAAATAATTCAAAAGCTACACGGAAACCCAAAGATTATTGTAAGTGACAGAGATCCCATTTTTACAGGAAACTTTTGGACAAAATTATTTTCTTTTCTTGGTACTTAGTTAGCTCATAGCTCATCTTATCATCCTCAATCTGACAGCCAAACGGAGATAGTAAACAAATGTTTGGAAGGATATCTTCATTGCTTTGTATCTGATAATAGACACAATGGGTCAAATGGTTGCCTCTGGCTGAATGGTGGTATAACACTTCCTTCCATACTACAGCAAAAATGATCCCATTTATGGCACTTTATGGATATCAGCCACCATCATCACATCATATTTAAGAGAAAATTCTAAGGTTCAAGAAGTGGAACATCACATCGAACATCAACAACAAGTCCTCCAACTCTTAAAGGATAACCTCGTGTTGGCACATAATAGAATGAAACGACAGGCAGATCAACATCGTAGCGAAAGAATTTTTGATGTAGGTGATTGGGTATTCCTACGACTACAACCATAGAAACAAATGTCCCTCAAGCAAGCGAAGAAGGATAATAGATTATCACCAAAGTATTATGCTTCGTACAAGGTGTTGTAAAAGATTGGTACTATGGCATACAAATAGGAACTTCCTGCAGCTTCTCGAGTGCACCCAATTTTCCATGTTTCGTGTCTAAAGAAGGTTATAGGTGACAAGTTCCCAGTTCAAACAATATTGCCAGAACTTAACGACGAAGGAAAAATTATATTGGAACCAGAAGCAGTCACAGAAATAAGAACTCGACAGCTACGAAATCGATCAATTTCAGAGTATCTCATCAAGTGGAAGAACTTATCTGCTGAAGATTCCACATGGGAGGATGAGAATTTTATACAAAACAATCTAAACTACCTCAAGCGTTGAGGAAACACTTTTTCGAAAGAGAGGGGCATGTTAGGTCCCTATAATACTAGTGATTACCCCATTAATATTGTAGTTGTATCCCTTATTAATATTGTTGTGCCCCTATTGTGCCCATATTGTTATTACTGTGCCCATAGAATCCCTCTATTGTTAATTTTTGTGGCTTTATATTATTATTGTTAGGTCAGCTGGGTTATATTGTGATTCCTTACACTCCTATATATAGAAAGGAGGTTTTGTCATTTGTATCATCCAAGAATTGTTCATTTGTGTAATGTAAAGGAGTTTGCCCCCTCGAAGAGGCGGAATTCTAAGGCATTAAAATATCTTTTCTATCTTTTTGTGAGTTGGTTTCATAATAGCAATTAAGAAGAAGTTCTATCCATTGGCCTACATGCAACAAGCCATGATGACTTGGCAAACTCTTTGGCAGTTGAAAGGGCAAAGTGTGGAAGGGTACACTCAGGAATTTAGAAAGAGAGAATTGATTCTAGGAATCTCATTAGACTCACCAGAGACTGTTTTGAAATACATTGGTGGTCTACACAGCTACATGAGGCATACTATCCTCATGTTTAATCCCACTAGTATAGATGAGGTATTTGTACAAGCTATTCATCTAGAAGCTACAGGAAAGAATGGAAATCTAGAAGTTGGGGGACCATCCCAACCCACTGTAAGCAAGAGCAAGGAGAAAATAAAGCAAAAGTGGAAAACAAGGAAGGTTAACACTGCACAGAAAAGCAAAGCTTCATGCACTCACTGTAAAAAGGATGGGCATGATGATGAGCACTGTTGGATTCTGCATCCAGAGATGAGACCCAAGAAGTTTGAGGTCAAGAAGAAGACGACTGTTGTAGCTATTCAGAAAGATTTGGGGTCAGACTCGGGAGATGAAACAACCATTGCAACCACAGGTATAAAAGGTAAGAATTTTGAAGCATCTACTAGTAATTCTGCTCAATCTATTATTGATGAAGAACATGAGAGAAAAAGACATGAGCTTTTCCATATTCGAGTTGTTTCCAAATATCAAAAGATTGATACTTTGTTTGATAGTGGTGTTAGCACCTAAATCTGCCTTAGGCTGAAGGAAGGAAAAATTTAGGGTAACCACAAACCACGCTCAGTCTGGTAGCTAGCCCTACTAGAAAAGGAGAGGGCTCTCTCCGAGTAATTCTCAGTGAATAAATAAACGAAATGGTCTGAGATGACTTGCAGTAGATATTGATTTTAGGCTAGTAAATAAATATGGATACAAGAGGCAATTTTTGATAAATGACTAAGTTTCTAGGATATATGGGACCAACGAGCAGCAATGAGCAGAGAATTTAACACAAAGGCATAGATTACTTTGTGAGGCAAGACAGGCGGAAAGTCTAGAAATTAAATTTGTAGTAATGCGGAATGTAAAGATTGTTTAGGAGGGTGAAAAGGGCATAAACACATGAATCCTTTTCAACAGAAGAAGAATACGTAACATGAAACTTTCCCACAGGTAGAGCAATAAATATGAATTCTACCTTATCTTACTTAGAAAATTTCACTGGAAATGAATATGAATGAATTGTGAAACATAACGAAATACATATGAAACACAAAGAGAACACATTTGCTACACTCACACCACAAGAACCTCATGAACCAGAGCCGCTTCCTTTCATTAGTTATCTGTCAAAATATACAATGAAGAACTGAGTTTCTCTCCCATAGTCTCCCAGAAATTACGACCCACCCTTTGCAAATGGTTTTGCATACAATAAATAGACTATGCCATTGGGAAATAGAACGACCCACAATTGGGGAGTTTTTCAAATCATTATAAAATGGAAATGGAAAGCCAACCATTAGTGACAGGTGTAGCATTACAAAAACGACAAATTGCTTGGGTGACTGCTTGCCTTCCTTTGCCACTTGGATGGAAGCCAACCTTTAGTGAAAATATTCTTTAAACTTTGCCTTAGGTTCCAAGAAAAATGTAGTATAAATGAGCGGGCCCACTTGGAGAAAGTCGTGAATCGAAATGTCGCGGAGTGGAAGTGATTTTGGCCTTTGGGTCTATATGCGCCGCGCCCAAAACTAAATGTGTCGCGCCACTTTGGAGGCGATTTTAAGGTACTTGCTGAAGTGAAAATTGTACCCAAGTGTGCTTGTTGGAAATCCCTACCTATCTACTTTCCAACCCAAGTGGAATTTCGGAATTGGGTGCTCATTTTCCCCTCCAAAACTTCATTCTCCCAAGATTGCTTCCTGTGTGTCAAAATAGGGGTAGAGAGGTCATTTTTTGAGTGTTTTTGACCTCCTGGGGACTCAAAACTTGCCCAAAATTCTTGGGAGAAAAACCTTGTTTTGTGCCCAAAAGTTGTCAAATCACCAAAAATGCCCCAAAAATGCTCCAAATTTCTTGGCCATGCACCAAAAGTCATGATTTTTCATGCTAAATCCAAAAATGCAAACCTTTCTTGATTTGGAGCTCCCTATCATAATCCTGTGCGTAATGCCTTTTGCAAGAGACATTTGGAGGCCTTCCTAGTGTCCAAATTGGGTGCAGGATAGCTCTCTGGAAAGGTATTTGAGTCTACTTTACAACCAAACTAGAATTTTGCAATTTTTAATTCATTGTCCCTATAAAAAATCAAATCTCTCAATACTGGTCAAAATGTGCCCAGTGAGGCTGCCTCAAGGTAGAGTGTTGTTGCAGTCAACTTTTGAAGGTGTTTCTCAACTCTAGATTGAGCTCATGATAGCTCATGGGAAATATATTTTGGTATAGTTATCATTTTACTCATCAAGAAATTCATTTGGCTAACCACACTAGGAGAAAATGTGATTTTCCCAAGGTCACTTTAGAGGTGCATCAATTCTCTGAGGCAATTCTATTTTTGACATTTCTCTAAAACCATGACACCTGTGTAAAAAGTGAAGGAGGTTTTTCTTCCTTGGCCTAGTGTGGACAAACACCTCTCTCAGTTTTCCAAAATTAATCTTTTCGTGCTCAGAAACATCATTTGAATGAATTATTGAACCTTCCTCTCGCCTGCAAGTATCATTGAAGCACTTTGAGAACAACAATTTGAAAACCCTAGACCTAATGACTGAAATGAGTATTTTCCATTAAAAGATCAAACATTGACTTTGATGGATTTTAATAACTTTTATGAAAAGACCTAAGCCAGCAGTTACAAGACATGAGGGGAATGAACTGACAAGACCCTTTCGTCAGATTATGGCATGCCTCTAGCGGAATGCAGCTGAGTGAATGGAGCGAGACACCTAAAAATGAGATGCAGAAAGAGTTTTGATCTTTGATGGAGGAATGACAAGACTAACTCTAACAAGTGGCTCACAAGTAAATTTGATTTCTGAAGCAATTGTAAATAAATTGGGATTAGCAACTACACCTCACAAGAAACCATACCCATTAGGATGGTTGAATGATAAAGCACAACTACAAGTGACTAGACAGTGCAAACTCAAGTTTTCTTTTGGGTCAGCATTTATAGATGAGGTTGAGTTAGACATAATACCTTTGGATATATGTGGAATTGTTTTAGGAAGTCCTTACTTGTATGCTAGAAAAGATATTTTCTATAGAGCTAAGAACAAGTACCTGCTTCTTAAAGATGGAATCGAATACTTTGTAAGAGCTCATAAGCTCAAAAATAATTATACTCTCATAAACTCAGGGCAGATGAAAAGAATGATAAATTCATGAAAACAATTCTTACTAATGGTTGTAAAGGAAAAGAAACCTGATAAAACCAATGTATTTGAGGGTTGTAATGCTAAACAACAAGCAGATATAAAAAATGTTGTTCCAGAGTACGATGTCTTGTTTCAAGAACCTAAGGATCTGCCACCCAAAAAGGGAATAGTACATGATATTATTTTGCAGCAAGATGCTCCATTTCTTAACATTGGAATGTACAGGTTGTCTGCTTTAGAGAATGGTGAAATCAAGAGTCAGGTGTAGGAGTTGCTTGCAAAAGGGTTCATCAGGCCTAGCACATCACCATGTGGGTCACCAATCGTTTTGGTGAGAAAGAAAGATGGCTCGTGGAGAATGTGCATTGACTACCGAGCACTGAATAAGATAACAATAAAAAATCATTATCCCTTTCCTCACATAGATGATCTTTTAGGTCAATTGAAGGAAGTTGTTTATTTCACCAAGGTGGATTTGAATAGTTGATACCATCAGGTCAGAGTTGCAGAATAGGATACATGGAAGACTGCTTTCAAAACAAAGCAGGGATTGTATGTGTGGCTGGTTATGCCTTTTGGCTTAACCAATGCCCCTGCTACTTTCATGAGATTAATGAATGATGTACTCAGACCATTTCTTGATGATTTTGTTATTGTGTATCTGGATGACATTCCGATTTTAGTAAATCGTGGGAAGAACACTTAAAGCATGTTAAGCAGACATTAGATGTTTTGAAAAGAGAAAAGATTTATGTTAAACTCTCGAAATGTGAATTTGGCAAAACATCTCTAAATTATTTGGGTCATATAGTAGGGGGTGGTGAATTGAAAATAGGTCCCTCTAAAGTGGCAGTCATTATAAAATATCCTAAACCCAAGTCTGCTACAGAAGTGAGAAGCTTCTTAGGAGCAGCACAATATTGGAGGAAGTTCATTTCTAGCTTTTCCACAATTGCAGCCCCCTTACATGCTTTGACAGGATTGAACAAGGTGTTTCAGTGGGGAGGCAACCATCAGAAGGCCTTCGACACATTGAAAGAAAAGATTAGTACAACCCCTGTACTAGCACTGCCTGATCTACAAAGACCATTTGAGATCCAAACAGATGCCAGTGACTATGCCATGGGAGCAGTGTTGACACAACACGGTAAACCCATATGTTATAATTCTAAGACTTTTAATCCTACAGTAGCTAACTATCCTACATATTATAAAAAATTGTATGCATTAGTTCAGAGTGTGAAAAAGTGGAAACATTACTTGATGGGGAAAGAGACAGTAATACATACTGATCATCAACCACTTCAATATCTACACTCCCAAACTAAGTTGCAACAATCGAGACATTACAGATGGATGGGTTTTCTACAACAGTTTCATTTAGTCATTAGGTATAAAAAGGGCATACATAATAAAGTTGCAGACATGTTATCTAGACCCATTATAAATGCATCTACTATACTTAAGCATAATTCTGTGTTACATGAAAGCTACATTGAACAATATACTCAAGATATAGACTTTAAAGATGTATATGCAACTTTAAGTCAAGGAAAAAGAGTAGAAGAATTAGATTATCATGTAAAGGATTGACTCTTATACCATTGTGGGAAACTCTGCATTCCACAAACTAAGAGAATAAAGATAATTAGGGAAGCACACACTTCTCTGATATCAGGTCACTTTTGGGGTAAGTAAAATATTTGCACAGCTACAAAGATTTTGTTATTGGCAAAAAATGGATGAGACAGTTTCTAGATATGTAAGAGGGTGTACTATGTGTGCCAAAAGCAAGCCCAGTAATAGAAAACTAGGCTTGTACACTCCACTACCAGTCCCTTCTCAGCCTTGGGAAAGTGTTTCCATGGATTTTGTTGGAGGACTGCCTAAATCTAGGAAAGGTCATGATTATCTATACGTTGTTGTGGATAGGTTCAGCAAAATGTGTATTTTGATACCTTGTAACAAACATATTACAGCTGAACAAACTGCAAAATTGTTCTTTGAACATGTATGGGTTCATTTTGGATTACCCACTTCCATTCTATTTGATCGAGACACCTGATTTGTGGGGAAGTTTTGGTCAAGTCTATGGGAACTGATGGACACCAAATTGAAGAAAAGCACAGCTTTTCATCCACAAATAGATGGCCAGACAGAAGTAGTTAATAGGACAGTGAACCAGCTACTCAGAGGATATTGCCATAAACATCCTAAGCTTTGGGATGAAAATTTGTGTTATGTGCAGCATGCTTACAACAGAGAAAAACATTTTCTACCCAGAGATCTCCTTTTAAGACCTGTTTTGGTTTCACACCAAGGTCTCCTTTGGATTTTGTATTTGGTAAAAATACCACAGTTGAGGGACATAGTGATGTGGACAGGGCAACTAGGATCATTGAACAAATCCAGGAGATCCACCAGGCAGTACAGGAATATCTAGAGAAGAGCCAAGCCAAATACAAGGCTAGGGATGACAAGCATAGGATGGAGCATAGTTTCCAAGTTGGTGACCAGGTCCGTCTGTATATCAGCAAGGACAGGATGCAAGGTGAAGGTAAAAGGCTAAAGCCTATCAGTTATGGACCCTTCGAGATACTTGAGACGATTTGTGAAAATTCTTTCTGCCTTCATCTTCCAGCTTACATGCACATCTACTCAGTCATAAATGCAGATTGCTTGAGATTGTTCGAACCCTCTCTAGTTGAGGATCCCGAAGAGCAAATTAAATTGCCTTCTATTGATGACCTGCTACCTGAATATCTTGATGAATTGCAAGAAGAAACAGTCTTAGACAAGAAGGTGAGGACAACGCGCAGAGGAGATGTTGAGTACCTTAGAATTGGACTCAAAGGCTCGAAGCCGAGCAGTGAAAAATGGATTGAGATTGGGCAAGTGAGACAACAATATCCTCACTTAGTCGATGCTTGAAAGAAAACCAACTTTTGGTGGTCCAAAAACTTTTCAGTGGGAAGGTCGTGATCTGAATTGGATCCATAAAGAAGGATAAACCATGCCATGGCTGTATTAGTTTGGGATAGACTTCAAAGGATTTAAAACAACGATCAAAAACACCTCTAAACTAGTGGCAGTGGTAGCCACCGTGGAACGATGAGGACCTCGATCAAAGCATGCTGACCGAGGCCCATGGAGGCTGTGTGGGAGGCAAAATTAGCCCCTGGGAGGCCCGGATCGGGAAACAGAAGGAGTTTTTGATGCGTGATTAGCGCTTATCGTGCATCATTGGGTGAAAACCCTCAACATGGAGAAGCCCTGAGCACTCGGTCATGTGGGAGTCGGAAAAACCATGGGACAAAAGGCTAAGTACTAAAGGTGGGACCCGCTCCAAAGCCGACGGTATTGATTGGGGGAATCCATGGGTGGTAAGCAGTTTTGATGAAAAAGGAGCGATTCCACTCAGCACCCGATGCGTGGCAAGCAGAGGAGAGAGAAAACCACCGCTCATCGCACGCTAATGGTCAAGATAGTTAATCACACGGGACGAGCGAATGGCGTCAAATCTAGGGGCTCCAGATCTAATGGATGAGATCGCACCCAATGGAGAAGATGAAACTGATGAAGGATTAAGCCTCGATTCAGAAGAACTTGAGGTCTGCTTTGACCACCAAGGTGGTGGAAGACTCATCCCATGACGTAACCGAAGAATCGAACCAACGAAGCAGGCTGGCATGGTTCGCTGGAGGACAAGTGGCCATCCTTGAGAGCTTGATGATGGCGCCGAAATAGGGAACTCCAAGTGAAGTTGTAGGAGGCGAATCAACAGAGAGGAAGAGGAAGCGAATAGCCATGAGATCGAATGGCTCTAAAGCCATGTACAGACTAGACGGAGAAAGGAGAAGGAAATCAGGAACCGAAATATGGAACACCGAAGAAAGAAGACAGAGAAGAGAAGAACCAATAAGGCAAAAAGCAGAATGAGGACAGAGGGTTGAGCTAACCAAAGGCAGTTTTGAGCATCAGAGAGCTTGAGAGACTCAAGCCATCGCTGAGAGGATCTGTCAGACCAGAGAGCTCAAAAAGCTGGCAGAGAAAAGAGTCTTTGTACTCTAGTGGTTTGGGGAATCCAAGAACCACCCTGCCAAGCCAATTTGTTTCAGGAGACTCGTATTGAGCTCCTTCATTGTAATTCTCTGCTCCAAGACACAATAAAAAGAAGGCCACCACTGAAGTTGGACCGGAGATGTAGCCCTGGAGGATAGGGTGAACTCCTTATTAATTTCTTGTGTTCTTGTATTTGCTTACTGTGTTTCTCTGTTGTTTTCCACTTTCAAGTGTCTTTGTATTTGCAATTTGATCGATACGTTGCTTAAATAACCTAGACACACACACAACACATGAGTCTATAATACCTTCATTTAATAAATTCTATAATTGAGATCACTCATAGGGTGATTTTCAGATCAGTTCCATAGGATCCCCACTCACAATACAAGTAAATTTCGGGCCAAGCAGTCACTCGTGGCCGAGTTAAAGGCTTCTGAATCAGATGGATGTTATGAATCTGAGTCAGAACCCAACAAGGGGAATGACAAAGGGAAGAAAATTATTGATGTGGAGCCCAGTGCCATTATTGCCACCACCAAGATCCAAAAGATTGAGCCCAAAGATCCTGAGGAGGGGGAGTGTCTCTTCCACTCACAGATGTGGATGAAGGCTTCACCATTGTAATTCATTATTGACAGCGGGATCCAAAAGAACCTCATTTGGGCAGAGGTTGTGAAGTGGTTGGGCCTACTATCCACACCACACCCACAGTTGTACACCATCAGGTGGCTTCACCAAGGACAAGATCTTTACATCAGCCAACAGTGACACCTTCCCTACATCATCAAGCCCTTCATGGATGAGGAATTGTGTGATGTTTCTCCTCTGTAAGTTTGTAATATGCTATTAGTCCAAACATACTTGTGGAAGTGTTATGTTGTATATGAGTCGAGGGATCACACTATTATTATTTATTTGGGTAATAAGTTATATAGGATATTGGAGGTAGCCTCTCCTACTGCCATCTCTTTGATCTCCGCTAAGAAATGTAGTAAGATCATCTCCCAGATTGAGAAATTTGTTTTATTTCTTATTCGCTCTCAAAATAAGGGGGAGATCATGGCCACATCCATGTCCCCCAGGAAGGGTTCCTCCATGCAACAGAAGTAGGTGGATAAGGTCATGGAATAATATATGGACTCCCAAAGCACCTCTACCCAATGTACCAATATATCATCGCTCCATTATAAAAAATGAAGAGATCAAGTGAAAAATGCAAAAGTTTCTACAGAAAGGGCACATCTCACCAATTTCCTCACCTTGTGGGAGTCTGATTGTACTTGTACAAAAGAAGGATGGGACTTGGAGGCTTTGCATTGATTATCGAGCACTAAATAAAATCATTGTTAGGAACATGTATCTAATCCCACAAACTGATGACCTTTTGGACCAACTCAAGGGGGCCAAGTATTTCAGCAAGATCGATTTGAAGTCTGGGTATCACCAGGTTCCAATAGAGCCTATAGATACATGGAAGACCACCGTCAAATCCAAGGAAGGCCTTTTTGAATGGTTGGTTATGCCTTTCATGTTGAAAACTTCCCCTACAACTTTTCTGAGGCTAATGGATGACATCTTACGGCCCTTCACCAACTCGTTCATGGTTTTTATTTGGATGACATCCTCATATTCAATAAGAGTTGGGAAGAACAACATATTCGACATGTCCTTGAAACCCTACGACAACATAAACTGTGTGCCAACTTGGAGAAATGGACCTTTGGCATGATTCAGGTCCAATATCCGGGTTATATCATAGATGAGTGAGGCATGCATGTGAATCCGACTAAGATCCAAGTGAGTCGGGATTGGCTATCCCCAACCACTGTAACAGAGCTTCAAATATTTTTGGGAGTTGCAAATTTTTATTAGAGATTCGTGTTGGGATTCTCCCATATCACTTTGCCTTTGAGTCATATTACCAAGGGTGAAAGAAACATTTTCCTGATCCGAGTCCCAATAGAATGATTTCATTGAATTAAAGCATAACCTCTTCTTTGCATCAATACTCACATTGACATACCTGCAGATGATCTGAAATTGAGATAGATGCCTCTTACTATGTTATTGGTGCAGTTGTCACACAGTGCAGGCATCCAATGGCATATCGTAGTGAGACATTTTTTGACACATTTTGAAAGTATCCCATATATGATAAATAGATATATTCCATCGTGTGGGATTTTCGACAATCGAAGCATTAAATTCTAGGGAAGGAGATGATCATCCACACCGATCACCGACCTGTTCAGTTTATACAGACACAAGGGAATTTGTAGAACAGTCACCATCAGAAGTGGTCTACATATTTGCAACAATTCCACTTGAAAATTAAATACAAAAAGGATAACACCAATCATGTTGCAAACTACCTTAAATGACGCCGTGTTGCAACACTGACTATTGTTCTAAAATCTTTAGGCGACGAGACCTACGGATGGCTGCAATTATACAAAAATGATCTAGAGTTCGAATCCACATACCAAATGCTAGTAGAAGGAAATAAAGTTCCTAATTTCCACCTCCTGGGCACATTAGTATGCTACCTAGGCCAGCTTTGTGTTCCTTCAAGATAGCATGCCAAGAGGATTTGGGAGGCACACTACATTTGGGTCGCAGTACACTTTGGTGTGGAGAAAATTGTGGTCGTACTACAAAAGTAATTTTATTGGCCAAAACTCCTACATGACATTGTTGGGAAATATGTCAAATCCTGCATTGCCTGCACCATTGCCAATCTAACCATCAAGAAGCAAGGCTTGTACACTCCTCCACCTACTTCCGACCAACCTTGTGAATCCATCTCCATGGACTATCTATCTCGCCTTCCTTCTACCAAGCATGGTATTGACTGTGTATTTGTGGTCATGGACAAATTTTCTAATATAGCTATATTAGTAGCCTAAAAGAAGAGTATCACAATAGAGGACACTTCCAAAATCTTCTTTGAATGAGTGTGGGTACATTTTGGTATCCTATAGACCATTATATCATATTGGGATAGCAAGTTCCTGAGCACATTCTGGTCAAGACTCTAGACACTATTGGACACCAAGCTCACCAACTCAACTACATTCCATCACTAGACTGATGCTTAGATAGAGGTCATCAACTCAATGATAGTGCACATACTCTGCATGTACAACTCTAAGCATCCATAAAACTGGGATGAGAGCCTTCCCTATGTGTAGCATAGTTATAACAAATGTCTCCATAGCTCGACTGGTCATAGTCCCTTTCAAGTGGGCCTAGGATTTCAACCATTGTGTCTGATTAATGTTGTGATGCCTCTTTCAACTACACAAACATAATCTAAAAATGTACTATCTGAGGCTGATAAAGTAACAAAATTGATTAAACGTGACCAGAACATCCTCCAACATGTTCATGACATCTTGGAGAAGTCCAATGCCAAGCAAAAGCAGTGACATGATTAACATTGGGTGCCACACAAGTTTTAGGTGGGCGAAAAAGTTTGGTTGCATTTGAAGAAAGAATGTCATATGAGATCACATCGGAAGCTCATACCACTTCAATATGGGCCATACACCATTATGAAGGTTGTGGTAGAAATTTATTTTTAGCTCAACATTCCCCCCACTCCTTGGCCCACACCCACTATTCAATGTGGATCACCTTCAACTATACTTTCCACCATTACTAGCCACATCAAGCATTGCAGAACAACTGACACCAACAGCGTTAAAACTAGACTACATGGAACATGCCACAACTTATCGTATCATGGACACACATATCAAGAACACTCACCAGCAGAATATCAAACTGTATCAGTTTGTGAAAGCTAGCCAACTCCTGCACCAAGGCAAGTTGCTCACCAGGGAGAAAGTTAAGCAGAAGTTTCCCCATCTCATGGAGGCACTCAATGCAATGGGGACCATTGCTTCGTAAGGGGGGAGGACTGATCTAGGTGGATATTGGTGGCCACCCACCTATTCCACTTGGTCCCCCACCATTTTTTCTTTCAGTTTTTTAGTTTCCTTAATTGTAGCACAATTTATTATTTTTGGCAGTTTTTGAGGTCCTGAACTTCCAGAGTAGTTTTGAGGCCCTAAATGACCTTTTCTTGGAAAATGGAAAAACATAACTCTTTGAATGGAATTTTTGGTTGAAATTTATAGTCCCCAGATAGATATTTCTATTGAGGTATCATGCATGTCGAATGAAGATCATATGCCAAAGTTACAACCTTGAGAAGTTGATGTACCAATTAAGCCCAATGAGACCCATAGTTTTGGCGCTTCATCTCCTAGGCTTAGGTTTTTGGATGTTTAAGGTTTTCCATTGTTTCTCAATAATAAATAGGCCTTTGAGCCTCATTATAACACAGTTCCTAGCCATGTATCTACCACATCTCTTCTCAAAGACAAGTTACCATTGCCCGGGCTAGTTTATTTCCATTATGTATGTAAGCATATTTCAGTTCTTTGATACTAATGAAATGAAGTTTTATTTCTGATACATATCTATATTTATTTCTATATTTGTATTATTTTGCATTCTTTCATAAGTCTAAATCAAGAGAAGTCTTCTTACTGATGTAAATTGTGAATGTGAATGATAACTATGGCAAAGCTCAAAAAGGATGAAGGAAAACTTAAGTCTTTTGACCCAGAGATTGTGTTAGTAAACCAACTCACAAAAAGATAGAAAAGATAGATGAACGCCTTGGAATTTAGCCTCTTCAAGGGGGCAACCTCCTTTACATTACAAAAATGAATAATTCTTGGATGATACATATGACTAAACCTCCCTTCTATATATAGGAGTCTAAGGGGTCACAATATAATCAAGTCGACATAATAGTAATAACACAAGGGCACAAAAATAACAATAATGGGTTTCTATGTGGCATACTAATAACAATATGGGGACAATTGGAGCACAATAATAACAATAAGGGATACAATGACAATAGTAATGGGGGAATCACTAGTATTATAGGGGCCTAACATGCCCCTCTCCTTCTGAAAAGCATTGTCCTTAACACTTGAGTAGTTATGGATGCTTATGTATAAAATTATCATCCTCCCATATGGAATCTTTAGCGAATAAGTTCTTCCACTTGATGAGATACGCCGAAATTGATCGATTTCGTAGCTGT
Organism: Pinus taeda; assembly: GCA_000404065.3. Lineage (NCBI taxonomy): Eukaryota > Viridiplantae > Streptophyta > Pinopsida > Pinales > Pinaceae > Pinus > Pinus taeda. The sequence goes on along the minus strand of APFE030962677.1, from coordinate 18,161 downwards.
CAAGATCTTGTTTCTATGACTAGTTCTGGTTCCAATATGATTTTTCCTTCCCCGTCAAGTTCTGGAAATATTTCTTGAACTCGGAGCTTGTCACCTATAACCTTCTTTAAACATCAAACATGGAAAACTGGGTGCACTTGGGATGCTGCAGGAAGCTCCAATGTGTATGCCATTTGCAACACCTTGTACGAACCATAATACTTTGGTGATAATTTATTATCCTTCTTAGCTTGCTTGAGGGACATTTGTTTATATGGTTGCAGTCGTAGGAATACTTAGTCACCTACATCAAAACTTCTTTCATTGTGATGTTGATCTACCTATTGTTTCATTCTATTATGCGCCAACATGAGGTTATCCTTTAAGAGTTGGAGAACTTGTTGTTGATGCTCGATGTCATGTTCCACTGCTTGAACCTTAGAATTTTCTCTTATATATGATGTGATGGATGCCGGATTATATCCATAAAGTGCCATAAATGGAGTCATTTTTGCTGCAGTATGGAAGGAAGTGTTATACCACCATTCAGCTAGAGGCAACCATTTGACCCATTGTGACTGTTTGGCAGATATAAAGAAATGAAGATATCCTTCCAAACATTTGTTTACTATCTCAGTTTGCCCATCAGATTGAGGATGATAAGATGAGCTATGAGTTAAATGAGTACCGAGACAAGAAAATAATTATGTCCAAAAATTTCTAGTGAAAATGGGATCTTTGTCACTTACAATAATCTTTGGGTTTCCATGTAGCTTTTGAATGGTTTCCATAAATTTATCAGAAACTGTACAGGCTTTAAATGGATGTGATAATGTACAAAAGTGTGCATACTTGGTAAGTCTGTCAACTACCACCATGATGACACACTTTCCTTCGGACTTGGGTAAACCTCTAATAAAAAATCCATTGAAACCTCCTCCCAACGTTGGCTTGGAATGGATAAAGGTTTTAATAGACCTAGGGTCTTAATTATTTCAACTTTATTTTTTTGGCAACCAAAAAATTCCACCACAAACTTTTGAATATGATTTAAGGCCATCCCAAAAAAATTCCTTCTTAACCCTGTGGTAAGTTTTTAAAAATCCTGAGTGCCCTCCTAAGGGAGAAGTGTGCAATTCCATAAGAATATTTTGTTTGAGTTGGGAATTCTTATATAGGTATAAGTGATCTTTGTACCATAACGAATCATTTCTCCAGCTAAATGTATCAGATGTACTAGCATCTTATTGTAACTTTTGAATGAGTCACTTCTTCATCATTATTGCATTCCTCCCTTGCTTCATTTATCCAATCTGGTTGGATAATAGAAATGGCACACAACAATGCTTCCACATCCTCATCCTTTCTTGAAAGTGCATCCGCAACAACATTTTTCTTCCCTTTTTTGTAGATGATTTCAAAGTCATAACCCAACATCTTTGTGACCCATTTTTGTTTCTCTTCAGAGGAAAATATTTATTCTAAAAAGTATTTAAGACTATCATGATCCATTTTTACCCTGAAGTGTCTTCCCATTAGGTAGGGTCGCCATTTCTTAAGTGCATGTAGTATTGCCAACGTTTCCTTCCCATAAATAGCTTTGTTTAAATACTTTCCCTTGATTGGATGACATTTGAAAGAAATGGGTCATTCATCTTGTGTTAAAACAACACCAATTCCATTTCCTGGAGCACCACATTCCACAATAAAGGTTTTTGTGAAGTCCAGTGTAGCTAAGACCAGTGCTTGGCACATTGCCTCTTTAAGATGTTCGAAGGCCTTTATTGCTTCTGGAGTCCATGAAAATGCATCTTTCTTCAATAATGTTGTTAGAGGTGCTGCTATTCTCCCATAATTCTTAACAAACTTACGATAATACCCTGTCAACCCAAGAAATCCTCACAGATGCTTTATGGATGTGGGGATTTTCCATTCCTTAATGGATTTAATTTTGCTAGGGTCTACCATAACACCTTCATGAGATACAATATGACCCAAATATTCCACCTCCTGGACTCCAAAGAAACATTTGGATCTTTTTGCATATAATTGTTTCTCCCTCAATAGTTGTAACACCCTGTCAACATGTTCAACATGATCCTTCCAAGACTTGTTGTAGATTAGTATATCATCAAAAAATACTAACACAAATTTTCTAAGTAAGGGTTTGAAAATGGAATTCATCAAACCTTGAAATGTAGAGGGTGCATTGGTAAGGCCAAAAGGCATGACCGAAAATTCATAATGACCCTCATTGGTTCTAAATGTTGTTTTCGGAATGCCTTCATTCTTCATTCTGATTTGATGTTATCCTGGATGAAGATCCAACTTGGTGAAGTAAATTGATCCATGCAATTCATCCAATAATTCATCAATGACAGGAATGGGAAATTTATCTTTAATAGTGAGCTTGTTGAACTCCCTATAATCTGGACACATGTGCCATGATCCATCCTTCTTATGCACCAATACTACTAGAGCAGAAAAAGAACTTTGATTAGGTGCAATTATACCAACCTCTAGCAATTCTGCAACCATACGTTCAATTTCTCTCTTTTGGGCATAGGGATACCTGTACAGCCTGATGTTTGGAGGAACACTTCCTGGAATTAAATGAATAGCATGATCATGATCCCGAATAGGTGGGAGACCTTTGGGACTCTCAAATACCTTGGAATGATTGTCCAAGACTTTTTGGAGATATGGAGAAATAGATGATTTCGATGTGGGAACCTTTAGCGAACATAATTGTGCAATTACACCTCGTTGTTCCTTCTTTATAAGCTTTGTCATATCATTAGAGCTGATTATATTTCCTAATTTCCCTGCAATACCCCTTAATTCAACTTCCTTTCCTTCCACACAAAATTTCATGAAAAGTTCTTGAAAATTAAAAGCTATTGTGCCTAAGTACTATAGCCATTGGACTCCTAGTACAACATGAACACCACCCATTGGAATTAAAAGCATTGGGCTATTCAATACATATTCTCCAATGGATAGCTTGATATTATGGCACTTTCCAGAGCAATTTATGGTTCCTCCACTTGGAACCATCACTTGACACTCTGGTGTTGGATATAGGAAGAAATTCAATTCCTTTGCTATCTTACAATGAATAAAATTATGGGTACTTCCCGAATCAATCAACACTATTACCTTTTTCCTCTTGATATGTCCTTCTATCTTGATAGTTTGAGGAGCGGTAATTCTAGCCAATGCATTACAAGATATGGTCGGATTCATTTCTTCTTTATTTAGGGTTTGTTCCTAGACTATATCCTCTTCTTTTGACATTTCGTGTTCTTTTTCTTCCTCCTCTTCACAATCTATGTAGAATAATTTATTCTCAACACACTTATGACCTTTATTGTATTTTCTATCACAACTGTAACAAAGCCCTTTTGCTCTTTTTTCTTCCAATTGTTGTGGTGTCAACCCTATAGGTTGTGGAAGGCTAGGGGCAATAACACTTCCATCTTTATAGTTTTGAGTGGTAGGCTTACTGGTTGCCATAATTTTTCTTTCCATTTTTCTTGCTAACCTAAATGCCTTCTCTAATGAATCAAGTTCCCAAAGGTGAAACTCATGTTGGATATTAACCTTTAAAGTCCCTATGAACACATCAATCCTATTCTCCTCTGGAATATCTTTTACCCTTATGTTCAATTTTTGGAAGTCCTCAATGTGCTCCATCAGTGAACCCTTTTGTTTGAGATTTATCAATTCGCTAAAAAAGGTGTTGCTTTTTGTATCTTCATAATGTGCTATCATTTCTTCCATAAAAATTGCCCAAGTGACAATTTGTTTATGGGAGCAAAGCCATCGATACCATACAAACTGATTTGGTTCCAAATATAAAGTTGCAATACATACCTTTTGTGTGTTTTTCACATTATGTAGATCGAAAAATTTCTCCATCTATAGTATCCATGTTCCGGGATCCTTGCCATCAAACTTCCTCATATATATTTTTGGAACATGGTGGATCTTCAATCCAACATTAGAGTCTATGAAATCATGATTAAAATTTCTTTTGTTCTCATCATGAGTTTTCTTTACTACCCTTTCACCATTAGTGACATATTTCTTGTAGCAACTTATTCAAATTTAATCTTCTCAATTCTTCCATCTTATCGTCCATGCCATTCATCTGAGTGTCCATGCCATTCATCTTAGCTTCCATGCCATCCATCTTAGCTTCCACACCATCCATATTAGCTTCCATGCCATCCATATTAACTTGCATTCCATTCATATTAGCTTCCACGCCATTCATCTTGGCTTCATTTACCTTTAGTGAGAGTGAAATATATTGTACGTGGTCTTGTAATTTTGATATATCATGTTGCATTTCTTCCTCTTCTTCAAGAGTCATGTTAGAGATTTTAGGTTGCTTACTGGTGTTTCCATTTTCTTTATTTGGGGCATTAATTAATGCTAATAATTCTTCACTATTCCCTTTTAATTCCTTCAAACTAATTTTTCAAACCAATCTTATGCAAAATTTAAAAAAAACTACACACCTTTTTTTTCACTTTGTAAGAGCTCGATATTGAATCTGTTGTATCTCTGTAACTGTGGATCTCAAATATCTGAAATATTATCTTGAGGTATCCCTTTGAGTCCTCTTTCTAACCCAATGAGTCTGATCGATATTGGATTCTCTAAGGAAGAGTTATGCCAAATCTCCCATGGTGACCTGATTATAAACTAGTTCATTAGAGTGAACTTGTATGACGTTCCACGTGTCACTGTTTCGACCTTAGCACCTGAAACTAATACACAGAAAACTACAGGTCGTCCTCTTTCTGAAACGTCTTACGAAATTTCAATCTGATGCTCAAAACAAAAGTTATGACGATCTTCCCCAGGTCACCTGTTTGGAATGTAATTCGAGAGTCTACAAAAACCCTAACTTCCTCAGATCATATCGCCATAAATATTCCAAGCTCTGAAATTTAGACCCAAAGTTCATAATGTTTTCTACTCAAATGATTTTTTTCTTAGCTTCTGAAACATCATAGAAACAAAGTTATATCGAAAATTCCATGAGGACCTATTTGGAGCAGTGAAACCCTAGAATCCAAATCTTTGATACCAAATGTTAGGAAACCAACTCACAAAAAGATAGAAAGGATAGATCAACACCTTAGAATTCAACCTCTTCAAGGGGGCAACCTCCTTTACGTTACAGAAATGAACATTTCTTGGATGATACAAATGACTAAAACTCCCTTCTATATATAGGAGTCTAAGAGATCACAATATAATCAAGATGACATAACAATAATAACATAAGGGAAAAAAAATAATAATAGTGGGTTTCTATGGAGCATACTAATAACAATATGGTGACAATAGGGGCAAAATAATAGCAATAAGGGATACAATGACCTAACACAATTTCTTGAATTGCATTTTCTGATTTACTTCTAAACAATGATAGGTCAAATGACAAATAAAATGGAATATTATGAGAAGAAATTGGAAAAGAAGGAAGAGTATGTAGAGGACAATGCTTCAGTAAATTAGGAAAATTCAGGTCAACCTCCTAAATATCCATCTCTATCTTCTAGTGAGTTTTCTACTTCTTCATATACTTCTCATCATTCTACTAATCAGCATAGAAATTCGTACAAAAAGCCTTTTTTTAAAGTTGGATATAAAATTTGATTTTCCCATGTTTAACGAAGAATCAAATGCAGAAAACCTAAATAAATGGATTAGACAAATTGAAGTGTATTGTTGGATACAATAGATCAAAGAGGACGAGGCAAAGATCTAGTTAGCATCTCTTCACCTAGGAGGCATCGCTCTTGTATGGTGGGAGAGAAAACTTCAAAAAGGTAGCAAGAATTTGGGTAAACTCGTTTCTTCTTGGTCTGAATTTTTTTTCTGGATTGAGAGGGAAATTATATATTTTGGCCTATCGAAAAAAAAACCATGATGGAATGAAAATATTTGAGACAAGGCAAGGGAAAAAATGTTCACAGTTTCATAGAGGAATTTAGGAAGCAAGAATTACCATTGGGAATTCCTTTAGCTTTACCTGATGCTATGATGAAATATATTGGGGCTTTACATAATTATCTTCATCATTCTTTGTTGTTGTTTCAAACTACCACTCTTGATGAGCCCAGTGTGAAATCCATTCATCTTAAAAGAAAGGGTCAACTTAGATAGGAAGACTATCCAAAGGAGTCATCAACCAAGCCCCAAAACAATAAATTCAAAGGGAAAGGACAAGAAGATAGCTACCACAACAAAAGAAGAGGGAAATTTGTATTTCACTAATTTCAAGAAAGAAGGGTACGATGAAGAGGATTTTTGGAAGTTTCATCCAGAATTGAATCCAAAGAAGTATGGTGGAAAAGTGAAGCAGAAGATAGTTGTTATAGTGCAACAAGGCCTTTGATCCAATTCTGATGATGGGATGCAGATTACTACTATGGGAATACAACGTAACAACTCTCTTTATGTTAATTCAAGCTCTGAAATTCATGCTATTTCAAGTTATATAAATGAATCTTACGTTGATGAATGGAAATAAGTGAATTTATCCATATTAGGGTTGTGTCTAACAGACCAAAATAGATACACTGTCTTAACCGGGTTCTCAAGTCAATCAGATTTCAAAATCAAATCTTAAGAAATTTGGAATGGAAACCAGACCTCATCCAAAACCCTACCCTCTTGGTTCAGTATATGGAAAAACTCCATCTAACAAAGAAATGTAGGGTTAGGTTTGTCATTTCTTCAAAATTGGTAGATAAGGTTTATATAGATGTTGTCCCAATAGATATTTGTGACATAGTCTTGGGAGGTCTGTATTTGTATAACAAGAAAGAAATATTTTTCTGACATGAGAAAAATATCATCTCCCTAAGAGTGGGGTGGAGTATATTGTCAGAGTTCACCACATGAAGAATGATGCAAATGCTATTAGTGCAAGGTAGATGAAAGGGCTCATCAACTCCAACAAAAATTGCATTCTCATGGTTGTGAGGGAAAAAGATGTTAAAGCATCATATCCTTTCAAAGGTTGTGATCCCTCTCATAGGAAAGAGCTGCATGAAGTTGTTAGGGTCAAACCCTATCCCTTTATTTATGTAATAATCCCAAGGGGACTTGTTAAAGTCATAATTATTTAGTTTATTCAATAAATCTCGTAAGTGGTTATCCACATTAATAATGACTGTAATTGGTTGACCCAAATTATAGAAAAGGGACCATAATTAGTTATAAATGGGCCCTAGTTAATAAACAAGGTGGTTAACCCATATTGTGAAAGGGGCCACGATTAGTTAGGGTTTTAGATGTTATGAAACTATATATAGTCTTAGATATCAAGGGAAGTCTCATCGAGTTTTATTGTAATTGATCTCTGCTATGTTGGAGGTTTCCCCATCGAAGAGGCAAAAGAACATTGTGTTCTTCTTCTGAGATAACATATTACCTTTGCATCTTGTCACAGTTCATGTGATATTTCTTTTTTTCTAAAAATATTGTTCTCATATTTCTAGAATTTTAATATTCTTTGCAGCCAAGTGCATAGCAAGTGGTATTAGAGTGCTTTCCCGGTGTTATCACTTAAGAATTCTAATACCAAAATGTCTCACATTAGTTTATGGTAAAAGTCAATGCTAGTCTAAGTTTGATGTTTGTTTGCCTTAGAGTTTGAGTCTTAGGAGTCTTGAGTCAAATATGCATTATCATTCATCACTGGACATTCTCATTCATCACCGGTCTCATAGCCATGTGTCCACATGAGCAGTTATTTATGCAGCCTTTACTTAAACAAGTGCCAAATCTCAGAAACATCTTATCAGGTTGCAAGAATCATCTACAGGAGAATCAGTCCAAAGAAGAATAACCAAGCCAGCATGAAGAACATTTGTAGTTGAAAGATATCACATAAGCAAGTAAGGCTAAGTCCAAATTTTGATAGATTGCCTTTGAAGTCATTTTAAAAGGATGGTGTTTATGTTTTCAGTTTTGAACAACCTCATGGTATATGGAAAAGTCATTTCAATATAAAGAGGCTCAAGACAGTCGAATTGGCATTAAAACTGTGTTTTGGTGATTACACAACAGTTTCATAGTGCACTACAAAACTGCTGTTGCTGCATATTTTGATGAAGTTGACCAAATTTGAGTGACAAAGGGCAAATATTTTTGAAAGGAAGTTTATGAAGATGATCATTATTCATAGCTAGTTTTGTTCATGATGCTTAAGGCAGCTTCAAAGATGTTTTTGGTCAAGTCTACAGTGTATGTAAAACAAGATAATCCAATGCAATTGTATGAAGAACAACCAAGGTAACTGAAGCAGCCTTTTTCAGGAGAAAAACTGTTTTAAGTAGTCAACGTCCAGGATGTCTCCAAAGCAACGGAAAGACTATTTTGGAAAATTGAAAGAGGTTTTTATTCCTAACATACTGAGCTAGAAAAACCTCTTTCAGTTTCTTAAAATTAATTATGAGCTGTGAGAAATGGGTGATTAAACTTGCACTATGAAACTGCTGTAGGTGCAAGTTTTTCACAGGCATATTTCTCTGTTTTACACCTGTTTTTCAAAGGCACATTCTGGGAGTTAGGGATGATGTTTCAAAAAACAAAGAGATTTTTTTTTTCAGCATGGATTGTTTCACAAAAGCCTCCTTCAGGTTTGCTAAATACGTTTTTTATCAGAAGTTATGAGCTCTGTCCCAAGACCCATTTTTCAGCCAGAACAGAGCAAGGGACAGTCTCCTAGTTTCTAGGAACATCAAGGATCGCTTCTGGACAGTTGGAGAAGTATTTTAAAAAACCAAGAGAGGTTTTTTTTCTAGACATCCTGGAATAGAAAACCCTCCTTCAGTTTCGAAAAATGTGTCATGGATGAGGAGATAAAGGCTCTGTCCCAGGTGCCATTTTCAGGGATCCTAAACCTAAAAACATGGAAACATGTTCCCTAATTTCTAGGGTTTGTCTTCAGCAGTCAGATGACTACATGGGAGGCTTCATAAAATTCGACTTCTTTAGGTTGCAAGTGTCAAATAATGCTTTAAATTCTTAGATAAGGTTGTTGTAATCATAATAAGGAGTTACACTCCTAGTTGTATTAGGTCCCTAGGACTCCTAGTTAGGTGTCATTTGCATTTAATAGTTAGTTTTAAGTATCAATAGGTGTCATAGTAGGATGAATTCAAATTCCCCTCATGATTGAGGAGGAATCCAAGTTATGTAAAGAGCTCTATATATAGCTGAAGCATCAATGTACTCAGGGTTGGAAATTTTATGAAAAAAGCTTGTATTTGGCTTCTGTAAGACTCAGTTTCAGTAATACATATTTGACTTTAATTCTCAGGATTCATGATGGATTTTTTATGTTCAGAATATGTGATGTTTTCCTTTCCCTAATTCTTGCAGTGTTATGGATGTATAATCACTCAGAATTCAGTGAATGTGCTCTGACTTCCTGTATACATTTATAAGCTGTGTGGTCCTGTATGAGTTTATGTTCTGAATGTTTAAATGCTGAATGCCCTGACTTCCATGTAAGGTTGAGCTCATTGTTTTATTGAGGTGTGTTGACTCCATAAGCCCAATGGATAGTAATTAAAAGTGTTTCCACGATTTATATTTCTCAGAGTTTTTCTATTAGAGTTATCCATCTTATCTTTAATCAAAATCATTAACCCATCTAGAGAGAGCCCTCTCAGGTTGAGGAGGCTAAGCCTCAGCCTAAAGTAGGTTTGAAATAGTTACACTAAGATAGTCCTAATCAGCACCTATCAGGGACCTTTGGTGATAACATTTTGGTGCTGCTGCCGGAGCCTAAGAATTTCATTCCCGAAATCAAGAGCGAAACTTCTGAAGGTAGCAGGAGCTCAGAAGAATTTTCGAGGCTGCAAATCTACCTTGGCGACTCCATTGTTGAAGAATTCGAAATTCATAGATTCATGGTGATTCCACTGGAGTTATGAAGGACTCAGATGCTACCATTCTTATTTCAAGGTATGCATGCATAAATTTTTCAGGAATTCATGGTTTTCCAAATCATTTTCCCAAGGATGCATGTTTTCTAAGGAATGGTCCAAAATTCAACGGAGAACATTTGAGTTTAACTTTGAAGCATATATCAGATTTTTGTTATTTTACAGAGCTTCTTAGAGTTAAACATGTGGATGTTTGCATTATGTTGTTCTATGATTCATTTCAAGGGAAATGTAAACGGTGGATTGAAAGTTTTCCTGCCAAATCCATTAAGTCATTTGAAGACTTTTGGTTTATGTTTTTGGAGGAATGGATAGATAGATCAGAGGTGGTGGCAAAATCTCCTTCAATTCAAGGTTTTAAACAATGGAATGATCATCATACTAATGAAGAAATAGATGAAAATTTTTCTTTGTTCTTGTCTTCTTATCTAATAACATTTGACTGCAAGACAGAGGATAAGATGAAATTTTTGGATGAAGTTGCAGAGGACATTGTGAAAGACATTGAAAGTCTACAAGGTCAAATTCAATCATATAGTCTTCATGGTTATGATCATTCTTTTCAAAAGGTTTCTATGTCAGAACACAAGGAGAGGGTGTTGCTTCCTTTCCCTTTCGTGATTGAGGAAGAATACACTGTTATTGAAGATCAGTTTGCACAACCAGAGAGTTATGAAAATCATCAAGCTGATCATGTATTCTGGGATCCTATAGCTAAATACATGGAAGGGTTTTACTCTCCAGTGTTTCAGATTTTCTATGAAGATCAGAGGAAATTTCAGTGGCAGTGGTCATAACAATATCATAACGGCTCTAAATTCCAATGCAGCAAAAAAACTCAAATATCAGATAAGAAAAATGATTGGCTACATTGGAAATTTCACATTGATTGAGCTACAAGTGGAGATTGTAGTTGATAGGGTAGGTAGGTAGATGCAAAAAAGTTCAAGGTTGATTGAACATTTTTTCAGTAGATGTAGATTTCTTTCTTCTACAGTGATCATCAAGCTTAAGCCCGAGGTGAAGGCCCAAGAAGTTGGAGAAAGATGCTCATCAAGCAAATCTATGTTTATCATAAAATGGATAAAGCACTGGACCTACGAGTTCTTAGTGTACTACAGGAGCACACTATCCCAAGTGGAGCCACTATTATCACTTAAGAATTCTAATACCAAAATGTCTCACATTAGTTTATGGTAAAAGTCAATGCTAGTCTAAGTTTGATGTTTGTTTGCCTTAGAGTTTGAGTCTTAGGAGTCTTGAGTCAAATATGCATTATCATTCATCACTGGACATTCTCATTCATCACCGGTCTCATAGCCATGTATCCACATGAGCAGTTATTTATGCTGCCTTTACTTAAACAAGTGCCAAATCTCAGAAACATCTTATCAGGTTGCAAGAATCATCTACAGGAGAAGCAGTCCAAAGAAGAATAACCAAGCCAGCATGAAGAACATTTGTAGTTGAAAGATATCACATAAGCAAGTAAAGCTGAGTCCAAATTTTGATAGATTGCCTTTGAAGTCATTTTAAAAGGATGGTGTTTATGTTTTCAGTTTTGAACAACCTCATGGTATATGGGAAAGTGATTTCAATATAAAGAGGCTCAAGACAGTCGAATTGGCATTAAAACTGTGTTTTGGTGATTACACAGTAGTTTCGTAGCGCGCTACGAAACTGCTGTTGCTGCATATTTTGATGAAGTTGACCAAATTTGAGTGACAAAGGGCAAATATTTTTGAAAGGAAGTTTATGAAGATGATCATTATTCATAGCTAGTTTTGTTCATGATGCTTAAGGAAGCTTCAAAGATGCTTTTGGTCAAGTCTACAGTGTATGTAAAACAAGATAATCCAATGCAATTGTATGAAGAACAACCGGGGTAACTGAAGCAACCTTTTTCAGGAGAAAAACTATTTTAAGTAGTCAACTTCCAGGAGGTCTCCAGAGCAACTGAAAGACTATTTCAGAAAATTGAAAGAGGTTTTTATTCCTAACATACTGACATAGAACAACCTCTTTCAGTTTCTTCAAATTAATTATTATCTGGGAGAAATGGGTGATTAAACTTGCGCTACGAAACCGCTGTAGGTGCAAGTTTTTCACAGGCATATTTCTCTGTTTTACACCTGTTTTTCAAAGGCACATTCTGGGAGGTAGGGATGATGTTTAAAAACACCAAGAGAGGTTTTTTTTAAGCATGGATTTTTTCACAAAATATTCCTTCAGTTTTTCTAAATACGTTTTTTATCAGAAGTTATGAGCTCTGTCGCAAGACCCATTTTTCAACCATAACAGAGCAAGGGACAGTCTCCTAGTTTCTAGGAACATCAAGGATCGATTCTGGATATATGAAGAAGTATTTTAAAAAACCAAGAGAGGTTTTTGTTCTAGACATCCTGGAATACAAAAACCTACTTCAGTTTCAAAAAATGTGTCATGGATGAGGAGATAAAGGCTCTGTCCCACGTGCCATTTTCAGGGATCCTAAACCTAAAAACATGGAAACATGTTCCCTAATTTCTAGGGTTTGTCTTTAGCAGTCAGATGACCACGTGGGAGGCTTCATCAAATTCGACTTCTTTAGGTTGCAAGTGTCAAATAATGCTTTAAATTCTTAGATAAGGTTGTTGTAATCATAATAAGGAGTTACACTCCTAGTTAGGTGTCATTTGCATTTAATAGTTAGTTTTAAGTATCAATAGGTGTCATAGTAGGATGAATTCGAATTCCCCTCATGCTTGAGGAGGAATCCAAGTTATGTAAAGAGCTCTATATATAGCTGAAGCATCAATGCACTCAGGGTTGGAAATTTTATGAAAAGGCTTGTATTTGGCTTATGTAAGACTTAGTTTCAGTAATACATGTTTGGCTTTACTTCTTTGGATTCATGAGGGATTTTTTATGTTCAGAATATGTGATGTTGTCCTTTTCCTAATTCTTGCAGTGTTATAGATGTATAATCACTCAGAATTCATTGAATGTGCTCTGACTTCATGTATACATTTATAAACTGTGTGGTCCTATATGAGTTTATGTTCAGAATGTTTAAATGATGAATGCCCTGACTTCTATGTAAGGTTGAATTTATTGTTATATTGAGATGTTGTTGACTCCATAAGCCCAATGGATAGTTGTTAAATGTGTTTCCACCATTCATATTTCTCAGAGTTGTTCTATTAGAGTTAGCCATCTTATCTTTAATCAAAATCATTAACCCATCTAGAGAGAGCCCTCTCAGGTTGAGGAGGCTAAGCCTCAGCCTAAAGTAGGTTTGAAATAGTTACACTAAGATAGTCTAATCAGGAGCCTATCAGGGACCTATTTTGGTGATAACACTTGGGCTAGTTGCACCTCCGATTTTAGCAGGTTTTTTTTTTGAGGCTATAGACTTGTTCCAACGTCTTTGAACCACAAGATCTGTCGTTGAGCACATAAACCTACATTTTTTGGGAGGCATGCATGCAGGAACATGTTGAAGCCTAAAAATTCATTGTGACAACATGGGGGCCAACCACTCGGTTGGGGACTTGAATACCGTCCCTTATCCATTTGGGTTGGTGGCTCCGACTCGAATTATGGGACCAGTTTCCCAATCTGAAAGATGGTAGGATGGGGTATGCATTTGATTATCAAAACTAATTTGGTAGATGAGGGTGGTTTCATTAGAAAAATCAAACTATCTATATATATTACTAGTACCTAGGCTTAAACCAATATTTGTGTAGTCTAGATAAATGACTACCTTGAATGATAATGAAGATTATTCATACAAGAAGTATAAAACTTTCATAAAAGCAACTATTTCGATTAAATAGTTAATCGAAATGGTTGACTGTAAAACGTATCACATCAAATATTTAAGATAACTTTTCTTATCAAAAATAAAGAGGATGACAACTCAGCTATATTTTAAAAGTGAAGAAATAACAAGTTGTATTAAAACATAATTGACAAACAATGTACATATAGAAGAAACAGCTTAACAATTCATAAAATAATCACTACACAATGATAAAAGTACTCGATGCGAGATGATTGATCCATAGAAAATAAAGCTGTGATCCATGCATTTTCTTCAAGATCGATCACATAAAAACAAAAGTGCAATTCTTAGCAAACTTTCTCAAATAAACTTTCATGGACTAGATCTTGAAAATTAAAGAAATCCCTTAAAAGTACAGAAGTGTATGTTTTTAAAGAGTCTCAAATAAAATTGTCAGGCCCCTTTCTAAATACATGAAAGGGGTTCAAATATAAAAAAATATTACAAAGATAACTAAGCGCTAAATTTTGAGGAGTGAAATGACTGTCCTTAGAATCAGTGCCAAAAATGCAAAAATAAAATTGATTTGAAATTCAAAAATCGGACCTTGATTGGTGCTCGCTTCTGATTTGTTTCCTTTTCTCATAGATATCTATCATTGCCTGAACTCCTAGAGATTAACTAATTCTTATTTCACTTGTCCTACATAGACTATATCTGATAATGATGGCATCATATGAATGATAAAATTAGTTAAGCATTATAGGGCCATCAATTGACTATGCGGTTTTACCATGTATGACCAATAAGCTTCCCAATTGAAATGTGACAGTTGTCTGATCTGTTGTTCTTTTTTTGCAAGAATTTTATGCTGGCTTGATTGCAAATCCTCGATCTCGGGCAGATTAGCTGGCAAACATTTTTGAATAAAGCTTGCATATCAAATATTATCATTAACAATTTCTATCATATTGTTTCATGTTTCACTTGTGCTAGAAAATTCTCTTTTAGCCTATTTTATCTCGATTTCCCAATCAGTAAAGAGAATTTCCTTATGAGATTCTTTGATCTTTAGAAATTCTGCTGTTTTTTCCTTTGAATTTTCCTGCCATGCGATCAAGTTTGAAATATTTTCATCTATTTCCTCAAAGTTGATTTTAGCATATGTGAATTGATTCACTAATGCATCAACTTCTTGCCACAATGGGCTAATCTCTACTAATTTCTTACAAAATATTGATTGTTGCTTTGATAGAACTGAATTGATTTCTAAATATTCTTTGATGAATTCATCAACTTTTGTGTAATCCTTCATTTGATCTACAGTAAATCACAGTTGTGCGGTTTCAGCATCTTTGGCATTTGATTCTTCTTGGCTTTGAAGTCTTAGGCTCTTGAAACTCTGCTAGATTTGTTCAAGCTGTGATTTAATATGTTCCTGTGTTTTCACCTTTTCTCTTATGAGTTGATCTTCCAGCTGCTTTATTATTTCCTCCTTTTCTTTGATCAAATTTCTCACTTCTTTTGCTTTGTCAATTGTTGCAAAAGCATAAGCTCCTCCAAACTGACATAATTTGGTCATATTTTCAGATGGATCTATAGGTGTATCTTTCCAGACAATGTCCATTGGCTCATTGCCTGGTAAGATAATAGCAGCATGGTCAATCTTTCTTTTTTTCCTTTGTCTCTTCATGACTGCCCGATGTTTGGGACTATAGAAAATATCTAAAGGAGGAATTTCTTCCTCTTTCAAACCAATATCTGAAGAAGGAAAAGTAGGAATAACTTCGATATCTTTTGAAGTACTGAGAGATTTTTCTGAATATTTCTTAGGAGGTTTTTTTGTTTCGAGCAAAGTTTGTGTTTGACTAATACCCCCCTGTGGTTCATTGACTATCTATTCAAAATGATCCCATTCTTTCTCCATTTGCTCTTGATCAAGTCCCTTGGTATTCTTTTTGTTGGAAGGTTCTTCTACGTCTTTCTCTGTAGAAAACTCCTTTGATGATTCAAAATCTTTGGATGCTTTCTTTGCATCCTTCCTTGCGACATTAGTAGAAAATATTTATTCCTCAAATTCCTGTGAGATTATTTGAAGTAGATTTAAGGGCACATGCATTAACCTTTGGTTTCTGTACTCCTTAAATTCTGCTAATTCAATTGGATTCAGTGTGAGGGAAGCTAAACTTTGTACTTGTGAAATTTTTTTAGCTTCTTCAAAAGGATCGTCAAAATGATCGTCCTCATGAATAAATTCCTTAACTTTAACAACTGAGGTAAAATCATTCACGACCTTAATAGCGTCATATTTCCTTTCGCGAAACTCAACAAGATTTAAACTATGAATGTGTTTGGCTTCAACATGTGAATGTTTGAAATCGTTTAAACAATAAACACCACACCGAAGTGGAAAAGTGGGCCAGAGATATTTTTTAGATTGTTTGAGAGACCTGGTTACACCCTTGCTAACTGTCTAGTATGTAATTTATCTAGCTAATAATTTACGAAGGACATACCATGAAAGTACATGTGGTGGAGTGGTGCTTCCAAAAACTCTAATATATGTAAATAATTCCTCTCCAAACCATCTCGCCACAGGTTGAATATTAACCTTGGCTTCTTTAGATAACCTTGGGGCTTTCTTGTCAAAGACAACCTGATGAATAGGGAGCATAGACCCCTGAAAAATCTGATAGAAACATTCATTAAAACAAGATTTCCAAAGAGATTTATGATATACATGAATTGATGTGGGATCCTGAGGCGTCCACTTCCATCTCATAATCAGAAAGGGAAATAGGAAACACACAAAATCCATGATGTAGGCACACATATAAAACAGACGAATGGTTCTTGTAGTGACAAAACGATTCTTCCTATATTCTATGATATGGTGGGCTAAGTTATTTGACAAAATTGTGGCCTAATCCATTACTATAGAATTAGAACCGACATCAATGAGAGGCACCCATTCAACTAAAAACTTGGTAGCATCTGCATATCCAAATAATCTACATAGCATTGCGGCAATGTATAAATAAGGAGTGGCAAGAGAGGCTACCAAATACATACCAATTCTATCCATCTTGTGATTGCTAGGATTTGACCTCCATTTATTTATAACTTCGGATGGTTCTTCATTTTCAGCAGTAAAATTCTCTTCTTTATCATAAATATTGTGCGGCTGAGGTAAATGATACATTCTTATGATATCCTCTGGTTTAAAAGAGTCGATGACCACATGCCTTGAGGTTACAAATTCTCTGTCTTCAATGTTCACATTTTCAATAACCCATTTCACCATATCAGTGTAGGGTAATAATTTTGGCCTAGCTGCTACCTAATGAAAAAAAAGCATGTGATCTCAGGATAAGAAGCGTCTGACAATTGAATATCATCTATCATTACTTCCTTCTGTATTTCCTTCTAGAATATATCATAAGCATTTTCCCAGGAGCCGACACCACACTCTGGTATAGAAGTTGTATCAGAAAATAAAGGTGATAATTCCAATACATCTTCAGCTATCGACTGTGTAACCTTTCCCTTATTCATCTTGACCATCAAGTTGAGTAATCGAGTCTCTCTTATAGTCCTTCCACCACAAAGAAGATGAGAGTGATAGTGTAGAGGACGATAAATAAAACTATAATGGCATGTAGATATCAAAAACCTTATTCACGTTAATGAAACTGAAAAACTTAAATGCACCCATAATGGTGAGAAGACATCAAATTTTCTACGCTTCGGAGTCATAAATATCCATAACCTAGAACAATTTATGTGTAAGATTCAAATTAACTCACATTAATGTAACCTATTGCAAATGATATTCTCGCAGTAGATCATTAAAACTTGTTAACATGCCATCATTAATACATGAAATTTAATTTAATGACATGTCAGTGGGTCAAATTCTCTCGGAAACCGGCTATATACAATGTCACATAATAGTTTGATTGCCAGTTTTGTGATTTTGTTATTTGCGAGATTGCGATCTGACAGATGCAAACATGTTTTGATATTACAGTTAATTCGTTTGTTGGGTCCATCATCATATCACAATATGTAAAGGAATGTTTAACATGTTTTGTTGATTTTTTTGTGATGCGAAGAGTCTGACATGATTTAACCGTAAATGAATATTCCTAGATTCTACACATATCACAAATTGGCGATGTTTCAAATGGTAACATTAAGTGTTGCACACAAGACTTTGTGAAATGCGAAATGTGATTTAAGTTTGGAGCAGGGTTCTCAGATTTTTTTACTTGGATTTTAATGAATTTAAATCAAATTATTTTCCAAAGGGTCCCCATTTGTTATCTAAAGGATTTTACCAAATCGGGGGTTGTTTTTTTTTTCTCGGCAATACTAACTACTATTATATTAATATGTACAGAAAAACTTTACATCCAAGGAAGCTGGCT